>BRDA01006009.1:6700-27809 GCA_036984385.1 Crenuchus spilurus | reverse complement strand
CCACCATTACCACCACTACTAGTACTACTACTATTGCTGTCACTGCTACTACTACTACTGCTGCTACTACTAATACAGCTACTACTTCTACTACTGATACTACTACCACCATCACCACTAATACAAATGTCAACTGCTACCACTACTACTTCTTCTAGTACTATTACTACTACCACTACTGCTACTACTACCACCATCACTACTGATTTAAGAATGATATAATTATGATGTAAATATTAATACTTTGATGCTGATGATGATGATAATAATCATCTAAATAATAAAAAAATGAATCAAATAAACTAAACAAAATTCTATAGTTTTACAGTAAATTTTATGGAAATTGTTACAAACAGTGACCTGTTGTTAAGATTCACAAACTCTTTCTCCTTTTTAGATCTCATTGTTCAGGCTAAATCTGGAACAGGAAAGACCTGTGTGTTTGCCACCATCGCTCTGGATTCACTGGTGTTGGAGAATGTTGCCACTCAGGTAGTTTTTTTTTCATTTATTTTTTGTTTATCATCAGTATGATGTTGAAAAACTAATGAACAATTACTGTCTTCTTAAGGTCCTTGTATTGGCACCAACCAGAGAGATTGCTGTACAGATCCATGCAGTAGTGATGGCAATAGGCAGTGCCATGGAAGGACTTGAATGCCACGTGTTTATTGGAGGACGGCCTGTCAGTCAAGATAAGCTCCATCTGAAGAAATGCCACATTGCGATTGGATCACCAGGTAGGTACACGTAATGCAAGGAGTGTGTTGGTGACAGTATAAGCTGATGCTTCACATGGAAGTCTTCTTGGATCTGTCATCTGGAAAAAATGCAAGCAGTCCATGTTGCATGGTCTGTTTTTGCATGCAGACAGGAGCTCTTTGTTTTCTCACTTAAAAGGAGTTAAAGTAGTAGTTTCTTTCTCCAGTTCTCAGTTATACTCAGTTTAACTAATTAATGCTTTAGAATCATGTCACATTCATTATTCTAAATGAAGACGTACTGTAGCTCCCCTGCACAGTGCCATGTCAAATTAGAATATTGTGAAAAAGTTGACAGTTGTTCATAATGAAATTTTAAAAATGTAAAAAAAAAGTTTTATATACAATACATATGAAGTTGACAGTTTTTTTGTTACTGTTGATCAGAATGGCTTATAGTTCATGAAATTCAGAAATCCAGTATTTAAAATTATTAGAATATTTCATTTTACATTTGAGTAAATTACTCAAACAGCATCAACATGAAAACAAAAAAGACTGAAAGTTACTTCATGTGTAATGAATATAAATGGACAGTTTACCATTTTGAATTAAATTCTGAATACAAATGAGCTTTTTCATGATATTCATTTTTTTGGAGATGCACTTGTACAGATGATTAATTAAAAAAAATAACTTCCATCGATGTTCAAAGTGAGCTAGCATCTACAGCTGATGAGGTCAACTGTGCTAAGCTGGAAAACTGCTTCGGTTCTTTTGTGTCTTTTGTCTTTGTGTTTAGCTTTTTTAGAAATTGATGCGAAATGTCATGAAGACTTATTACAGTATGTTTTATGTAAAGGCATAACAGCCACAGAACAGCCTGTCCTGTTACAGGGAGTTTGTGGATGAGGTGGAGATTTGCATGATGTGAAGTTTTGTGTTTTTCTGTATAGAATGAAAACATGAGTATTAAATTAAAAAATGTAGAAGATTTTTGTAAATTTATTATTGATTGTTGTAGCTACACTTTTATAGGTTGTCAATCAACAGAAATGTATTATTGTCATTATAGTTCCCATTCACTGTTTACAGGGTGTTGAGTGCGATTTTTTTGTTGTTGTTTTGTTCTACTTCATATATGAGTATAATTGTTTTTGAAGTTGCTATAAAAGTTTTTATTTTATTGAAAGTAACATTTTTTGTAAAACACTGATAATCGATGATCATTGTTCTGCAAAGCAATTTTTATGTTTATCTCCATATCCAGAAGTGTAACTGAATTAATTACAGCATTGCTAAATGAGCACTTGTTTCCAGTGGACTGATTAATGAGCAGTGTTGAGTGTGCTGTTGATATTTTATAGGTCGTATAAAACAGCTGATTGAGATGGGAGCTCTAATGACATCGAGTGTCCGTCTGTTTGTTCTGGATGAGGCAGATAAACTGCTGGAGGAAGGAAGCTTCCAGGAGCAGATCAAGTGAGACATCAGTAGAGCTTTTTTTTGTACATGCATGTTGCAGCATAAATCATTTACTACTGAATAGCACGATGGTTTTCACTTTGGTCATCAGTAATATTACCATTTTACATTATCTGTAATCCAATGAACTTGGAATAAATCACTCTTCATCTGTCTTTGTTTCAGCTGGATCTTCTCCTCTCTGCCAGTGAATAAACAGATGTTGGCACTATCTGCCACTTACCCAGAGTCCTTAGCACAGCACCTGTGCAGGTACATGCGAGAGCCAACTTTTGTGCGTTTGAACCCCACTGATCCTGGTCTCGTCGGTAAGGCTATAGCTGCTCCCTCACATGGCAGAGATTATTAGCGTAGAAGAGCATTCAGTGCATTAAGTTATGATTCTCGTCTTTCATTCCCTCTTTTTTTTTTTTTTTTTGGTCTTTATTTTGCAGGTCTGAAGCAGTACTATAAGCTGGTGCACTCACATGCCCTGCCTCATAAGATCTTTGAGGAAAAGGTGCAAAATCTTATGGAACTTTTCAGTAAAATTCCCTTTAATCAGGCACTGGTCTTCTCCAATCTGCACACAAGGTTTGGTAAATTATTTTGGATTATTCATTATTAATAGTATTTTTTTTCTGTCATATTGAAGCCATTAAGGTCATACAGTTTCATCATAAAATTTGAATATTGTGAAAACATCCGATTTTATTAATATTTTTATAAATATAATTTAATATTTATCACACATACATTAAGTGACCTTTAAGCCTTTTTTATTTTAATGTAAATCAGCTTGAATGATATAAAATGTTTCATACGATCAAACAGAAAAGGATCTACAATAGCATGGTCCAGGGTATGCTTAACCTTTTTTTATTTCCTCCCACTTGATGCCAGTACTATAGGAATGTCTTTTTTTTAATATAAAGATAAGTTGCTATTTGGGGTCAATGCTCAAACAAATGAAATATTTTTTTTTTGTTAATGCACCTTTTACTTACTGTAGCCAGAACATTTGCTTACTTTTTCTAATTTTATGCTTTACTATTAAATATTCATTACACATTTTGAATTACAGGCCAAGTGTTTTTGATTCTTTTGATGACTCGCATACTCGCTCATAGTGAGCATCACAGCTCTACTACAGTTTAGTTGGTAATAAAATGGTTTGTTGTTTGTTTGTTGTTGTTTTTTTGTTTTGATGTTTGTATAAACTGGTAATAATCACTTATGAGAAGCTTTGCTTGCATTGAGCCTAAATATTAAGTGACATTGTTAATTCCAGTAGTAACTTAAAATAAGAGGGTGTGAATTTGAATTTTTGGAAGTTGAAATTTTGGACCATCCTAATGTACAATTCAGAAATTCTGTACAAGCATGATTGTTTATGCACTTGGTTGGTTGAGGCTCCTTTAACAAATTGACTGCATCAGTGCCGTGTATCATGGAGCCAGTCAGCTTTTTCACAGTTGTCTAATTTGTTGATGTATTTTTGCTGTTTTATGTAAATTGTGACACATTCAGGACTATTTTTAGTTCTACAGTAGTAATGTCACTGAACAATTGATGTTAGATTCAACACTCAAACATTTTTTAATATTTTCTTGCTTTTCTGTTGTATTTTTGTGTGCAGAGCTCAACACTTGGCTGATGTGCTTTCCTCCAAAGGCCTGCCCTCAGTCTGCATCTCTGGTAAAGCTCTAATTTTTAACATCCTCTACAAACAAAAATGTTTTAATGCACATGCACCATTTTTGCTGAAATCTGCACAATTTGCTAAGAAACTTACTGGAAAGAAATTTTTTTTTTCTAAACTTCATGTTGTTAACAAGCACAGAACTTGCTTATTTTTGTCTGTGCAGGCAGTTTGAGTCAGGAACAGAGGTTGGAGGCGATGTCCAAACTGAAACAGTATCAGTGTAGAGTTCTTATCTCCACTGACTTGGTGAGTTCATAAAATACATGTATTTAAGCCTGCAGCTACAGGCTAGCATGCACCCGGTGAGCCATTTTTGTTTTGTCTCTGTCTCAGACTTCTCGAGGTATAGATGCAGAGAAAGTGAATTTGGTGATTAATCTTGACGTCCCTCAGGACTGGGAGACGTATATGCACAGGATTGGACGAGCCGGACGTTTTGGTTAGTCTTTGTTCCTAAAGAACTTGTATATGTTTGTTTTGCTGACCTTCCAAATCAAACACACTTACTGACAATGTTACATAACTACAGAGAAGTGTGCTTGGACAGAAATATGTGCTAGAATCATTATCCCTGTGTTTGCATCATGCTTGCAGAGTTATTAGGATTAATCTTAGTCTTCATCATTATATTTTACTGCACAGAGAAGAACACAGTTATGCTGATTAGATTTCTAGTCCATTGCTGAAGGAATATCCCACTTCCAGATACTGGTGCTAAACTACTGTAGTAATCACCTTAATTTATTATATTATAAATAAATAAATAAATTATAATAATATATATAAATATAATTAATAATAAATAAATAAATTAAATTATAAATTAGAATTTAGTGTAAAATATTGGTAGTGAAGCATGTCAAGCCCGTCACTTTTATAATGCACTGTGAGAAGAGGCAACAGACAGGTCTATAAAATACATAACACTATAAAAGTGTTAATTCACCAGCTACACCTGTTGATGTTCTAAGAATCAGATTTTTGTGTTTTTTTGCCAGGCTTGTCAGACTGTGTTATAGATGTTGCGTTTCAGTTCTGATTTTAATTGCATTGGTGACATTTGTTGACTCTTATCACAATGAACGACTGCAAAGAGTAATCAGATTACTCTACTTTTTTTCTGCTTGTTATTTGATTTGAAGCACAAACTGAAAAACAGCATATGTATTGTCTCAGGAACTCTGGGGATAGCTGTGACCTACTGTTGCTATGGAGAGGAGGAGAACAAGATGATGGCCATCGCTCAGAAGTACAGCCTTAATCTCAACCAATTACCAGGTAATTATTCAGTTCATTTAATGATTCATTACCACAGATCTCTTTATCTTCACCTTTTTACTTTAATAATTAACTTTTTATTGGAGTTTTAGTTGCACAAAAAAAAAAAATAGGATTCAGTAAGACGCATCTAAAGCAGCAAAAATGACAAAACAAAAGCATCCGTGCCGATGTAACGATAACGGTTATATGGAACCAGATAAGTGAACATGAAAATGTAGACTCAAAAAAAGATGTATTGGCAGATATAACAGCTGAACACACTCGTGGCATTTTTTCTGCAATAGACATCAAATATTCTTCACAGTTCTTTCCAAATCTGTTCACATAAATGTGGCACTTGTAGGTTTGCTTTGCTTTTGAAGTCATCCCAGATTAGCTGGATGGGGTTTAAGTCTGGAGACTGTGCTGCCACTCCGTGTTTTCAAGCTGACCATCTTGTTGTTTTTTCCTGGGTTAGCTTGGACTTGCATGGTTATTATCTTGCTGTAGGATGAAACTGACCAACTAGACACACACCAGAAATGTTCTAAAACTTTTGACAGGTAGTGTGTGTGTGTATGTATATGTATATATATGTATGTATATGTGTATATATATATATAATATTCAGATCTTAGTGGAAATGTTATTCTCTCCATAATGAATATGTCATGGACTCTGTCGGTCCATAATTTATTGTTGGTATTTCTTTCTTGTGCACTCAGTAAATATTTATATATTGAGACTCATCCACATTACCAAAATACATGCTTTTTTATATCGAAATCTATTTTCAGCTTAAAGACTCGTTCCAAGGTGCCGTGTATGTTACTCTAAAAAGGGGTCAATGAGGTGCATCCCCAGAAAATCCTTACTTATTTTTTGAATGTATTTGTTGTTGTTGTTGTTGTTGTTTGTAAGGCCTATTTACTAATAAGATCCTCACAATTTGGTCTTTATGTCCATTTAAGACTGATCGTAATCATGTAATGTTATTCAGAAATAATGGAGAGTAGTTCACCAAACAGAAATATCCCACTGATGACAATCCTGTGGATAGAACTCTGACAATAGATATGAATATAAGCCATTTTGGTGCACATTGGGCCGTTTACTAACCATTCTTAAGAAGAAATTTCTATTTACAACACATTTAAGCAGTTTTCATGAAGTTTCTGACATTCACCAGTGTTTTTTTTTTTTTTTGTTTTTTTTTTGGGATTTGTTCTTCAGTAAGAGCAGAATCTACACCCACTCAGCAGCACTCTTCTACCTTTGTTCTGGTCTGTTCAATGAGGTTTTTTTCCAAATATCCAGTTGTATATTATTATAGGAATAAAATGACTAACATTTAAGAAAAAAAACAAAATGTTGGTGAATGAGGCCTGAATGTTTTTTGCTGCTGTCTTAAAGCATTAATAAGCACCGAATTTGATTTTAAAACTTTTGTAGCAACCCTGTATCAAACAGTGATTGATTTTTTTTTCTGCAGATCCAATTCCAGCCAGCCTCATGGAGGAGCAGTGTGACTGGGATGTGACTGTCCAACCTCCCTCAAAGTCTGACCTTATTTTTTCTTTGGATTCCAAAGTGGACAAGAAGAAACAGACCAAAACTGAACCAGCCTCCAAAAAGCCTCAGTGCACACTCACCACTAAAGACCACCCTGAGCATCACAGCTCAGTTCAAACCCAACCAGCCAGTAGTGACAAGAAGAAAAACAAAATGTCTGGTGCTGACACTGCAGGTCCAAAGCCTTCAACCTCAAACCTGGAGTCTACACAGGCTCTCACCAGGAAGGAAATGCAGGAAGCTCTGCCAAAAATCCCTCCTCTTTCCTCCTTCAAGGTTCAAGCACGGAGGCCCATGAACTTTGCAGAAGCTGTGGCTGACTTTGAGAACTTTATGACTGCTGGACCTGGTCGAAACGTTGAGATCATAAGGCAGTATGGAGGTCCCAATGAAGGAGCGGCTACAGTTAAGGGGTGTGAAATTGATGGAGATGGTGCTTCTAATGAACAATATAATCAAGAGGAAAAGCATCTCTTGGTGGATGAGGTCACTTATCTGTCTCGAGGGGCAACAGATTTGACTTCTCATCCCACACCTTCTAGGTTGACATCTGACAACTCCTCCTCTTCAGAAAGTGAATCTGAGATGGAGACAGAACAGAAAACCGATGCTTCGGCATCCAGTTCAGTAACCAGTGCCCCACAACAGCAAGGCAGCTGTAGACCACGACTAGCCAAGAACATGGCTGAATCATCTCCGTCTACAAGCAGTACATCAAAACAGCCTGACAAATCCAGGCCAAGTCTAACCAAACCTCAAATCAAGACTCATAAACCTCATTATCATTCTCAAGCTCCTCATCCCCAGCATTTAAAAGCCGGGTCGGAGAAAAAGAAGGCTGGGAAGGCATCCAGGGCAGATGAGGCCATCTGGAGGAAGCAGAGAGTGAGCGAAGAGGAGGAATGTTCTGATGACGAGGAAGGAGATGAACAGGACTATTGGAGAGCATATTACAGAGCTTGGGAGGACTATTACAATTCGGCTTATTACTACCACTCGCATCATCACTGGCTGGCAGCATACCGCATGAACACTGTCTACATGATGGAAATGATGAAACACTGAGTTAGAAATAAGAGAGCTTCCACTGAAATGATCTGGTCATGAAAAATCAGGAGTCAGGAATTTAAGATTTCTTAAAGCAAGGATGACCTGGAAGTTCTGATTTCTCTGCTCTGACGCAACTAAACCTGGTGCTTACCGGCCGAGTTGAATAATTTGTGTTTGATCAGGAAGTTCATCAAACTGCAGGAATCCAGTGTTCCAGTTCATGACCCGTCTTAAAGACTGAGATCAGAGTCTAGTTTAGCTTATTACAGTGCTGCATCCAAAATATTTGAATATTAGGAAAAAGTTGATTGCTTATCATTTAATTTAAAAATGTAAGCTGTTATTTTATATTAGTTACATGTAAAATGACATTTCAAGTCTTTTTTTTTTTTTTTACTTTCCTGTTGATCAGTATGGCTTATAGCTCATGCAAAAAAAAATTATTAGAATTTAATTTTGAGTTTTGAGTAAATAACTTCAGACTGTATCAAAATTAAAACAAAACATGCTTGAAATGCCACTTTACATGTTACTGAATATATAAAACCATTGTTTATATTTTTGAATTACATTCTAACACAAATGAACTTTTTCACAATATTCTTGTTTTTAGAGATGCACTAGTACATGTAAACCAAGCAAAACCCAGAGCTCCGTACACCATTATTTAAGGGTTCCAGTTTAGGGGTAAATGCACATTTTGTTTGTACAGTAAGTGTCATACTGTAGCTTTGTGAGTTTCTGTTGTTGCGTCACCTTAAACTAAATGGGCCCAAACAAACTTGTTAAAATGTTTGTCACTGCCCATAAACATGACTCTTAAATAAAAGTGTATTGTTGTTTGATGAAACATTTAAAAAGCTCATTTCTTAATGACCTTGACTTTAAAATGTATTTCTGTAGATGGTTGAATAATAAAAAAATCTACTTTTAAGATAACTTGACTGATTAGACAGTACTTCTTGTGTATAGAAATGTTAAATAGACCATTTTTCATGAACCTGTATAAGCTATTTAAATGCTTTTAACTGTCCTGGAAGGCAATCAGTCTACTAAATCCACCAATCTTAGATATCCTATAATAGAAACGGCTGATGAAGTGATGCTGCACTGATTACCTGTAATCAGACCGTGCTCTTCTAATCAGACCTCCACTACCACCTCTCACTGGCTGGCAATTAGAAGAAGTGAACAATTTAAGTCCACTTGACCGCCATGTCCTTTTTGTTAAAAAAAAAAAAAAAAAAAAGATGCTTGCAATGCACATAAAATTGAAATGCATAAAATGTCCTTAACTGGAAAGTTGCACCAAAAAGGTGCTGCATGCAACCAGGTAAAGCCACTGAAATGACCACTAGAAGCAACAGGACATAGAACAGCATTCAGGTTCAATATAATGATGCCCCCTGGCTATTATGTGAATAATTAATGTTTTAATGTAATAAAATATTCACATATTAGCTAAATGTTTCGTATGGAACCTTCCAGTAGGTCAAGTATGCTTCATAAAAATGCACAAAAAATACAGTTCTGTGAATGTTTTGGGCACCTGAGAACATAAAAACACTACTTATCTGGGTTTCAAGAATTTGTTTGCTCAAAAACACCCAACAATATTAGATTTTTTAATGGAAATATCAAACGTTGCCATGGACTTGTGCTCCTTTATCTTCAAGGCCTTGTACCCTCAGCTGTGGTGAGTGGAAAATATATTTAATCATCTCTTTATGTTTTGGTCCTTGCTTAGTCTCTTGTGCCATGAAGGTAAGTTGAAATAAGGTAATCTCAGCAGTTTCATTGTGGAATTAATTTGTGTTTATTACCGTTTGCTGTTTTTGAGCTGACGGTTTAGTGCGTGATGAAGGAATATTACATTTTCGTTTTAAACTTGACAGTTGTGATTTACATACACAACTACTAACTCAATGTAAAATTAGCTTTTAATTGAAAGATTTTTTTTAAATCAAACTGTTTAGAGGTTGAGCGAGCTATAGTTTGAATGATAAGGGAGCATTAGTGAGAACAAAGCACATAGTAAAGTAGGCCTGTATAAGAGTATGAGACATTTAAAAAGTGATCTAGACACACTTAAAAATTATAATATTTGATACAGGAGAGAAAAAGGAACATTACTATGAGTAAAGTGAGACTTACTAAAAGAATGACTAAAATGAGCTACTTAATACTTAGTAGTACTTAAGAACTTTAGGAGTAAAGTTAGGTACTTTAGTAGTAGTAGTAGCTATTTTAAAAGTAGCTCCTACTTTTGTAGCTACAGTATGTAGGACTAAAATGAAGTACTAGAATACTGTAGGAGTAAAAGGGGACAGTAGTGGTACAGGGGGCAGGGGGTTTGATCCCCTGGAAGGATAAGACCTCCAAATGCCCCTTGGGTACTGTGGATAAGCCTGCCCACTGCTTCAGACACGTGCTGACTGTCCCATAGTGTATTCACTAGTGTGTGTTTCACTGAATAGCGGATGAATGTAAGTTACCCTGAATCAGCCAGTATGTATAATGGCAGGATATCTGGAAATGTTGAAATGACCCAAATAAATGTAAAGAACAGAAAGTCAACATATTTCTATGGACTTCTATGCATTTGAATTTGTACAGCAGCCTCATGAAGTCAAATACATACACAAACACTTCTGATAACAGTGCTTTGAATGGATGTTGTCAGTGTTTATTTGATGCTTTTTTACGTTTTGACAAAGTAGTTAATAATTTTGGGTTTGTGTTCTTAGAAATGTTTTTTAAACATTTGTGAAAAACTGTAAATGAAGACGGGTCGAACACTAGGACCCAGAGCGGAAATCTTGAAGCCCGTTTCCCTTTAGACCGCCCACAAACTCATTGATTGGCTTTGCAGTTTCTTGCTAACGTGTGATTGGTCATCCCCGCTATTACTCCATCAAACAGCGACTGAGCTTGTAAACGTTGTTTTGCAAATTGGCCAGCAGTCCGTGTTCACCTGCCACTATAAGTTGTTAACTTGGATGTTTGTTCTACTTGTGTAACGTCAGCTAGATGGGTATTATTGTCAGAACCTTGACCAACAGTACGTTTTCACCTGCCACTGTAAGTTGTTATCAAGCTAGACGTTTGTTCCGCTTGTGTGACATCATCAGAGGTTTCATATTAAAATCTCTTCACATTAAAATTAGAATTTTGTCTGTGTGCGTGTGGCTACCAGTCTGATTAGCCATTAATTTACATACCTCTGAGTTTAACTATTGTCAAAATAATTCAGAATTTCTGTCATTTTTTACTCAAAAATAAAGTATAATTTTATGTAAATGAGGTCTATTGACCAGTCCAAAAATAAGTGTAAAATTGGTGGTAATGAATTGGAATTAAGTTGACTATCAAGGTGAAACACAGAATTGGATGAATTTTATATTATATGCTTTTAACAGTTTATTATTTTATAATTAGTATTTTATTAATGATTAATATTTTATTTTATTATGAATAAATGTTACACTTATATAGCGCCTTTCTAGATACCCAAGGACGCTTTACAATCAACACACTCCATTTACACACACTCAACCACACACACCGGCGAGAAGCGGCAGCCAATCACACACAGCGTACTCTCAACCGGAAGCGACCGTCCACCTGGAGGACTGCATTGAGCACTAGGGGGAAATCACCCAGAACAGAGTGCCAACCATATCTGGGCATACATACATACACACATTCATACACACACACCAGGGTAATTTTAGAGTAGCCAATTCACCTAATCTCCATGTTTTTGGACTGTGGGAGGAAACCGGAGTCCCCGGAGGAAACCCACGCAGACACGGGGAGAACGTGGCAACTCCGCTCAGATATGGACTCGAATATTATTCATAATGATTAATAGTTAGTATATTATTAATAGTAACTAGTAATTCTTAATAAACTATTATGAATAATAATGTTTAAGTAATGTTTCATATATATGTCTTTAATATTAATAATAATTTAATTTGTTTGTTTATGTTTGTTTAGGTCACGTAATGAATGGAAGTATATGTAATGTCCCCACAATTCACAGAAAAACTTCTCTGTGTGTGTGTAGGGTTGGCTGCTGTGTGATGTGTTCTCTGTCTCAGTGATGTCCTGTCTTCCTGCTGCAGTGGATCTGCTCATTTACACACTGCTGCAGCACCAGTTCTGCATACAGCTGCACAAGCTCTTCAGAACCAAGCAACACTGCTGACTACTGATTGGAGGGTAAAATTTCTGACACATTCACAAGCTGCCAACTGATTTTGTGCACTTTGAGCATTTCAACAGAGTGCTGACATAGTGACTGACTTCACTCACTGGCTCAGTAGAGTGACTCATACTCAAGGTGCTGTTAAAACGGTGGTGTTAATGAGCATGTCAAATATGACAGCAGTGCTGAATTGTGTAATGTTGTTCCGTTTTGAGAAAACAAGTGCATTAGTGTGCATTAAGGGATTTATCAACTTACAATTACCGGTACAGTTCTGCTAACCGTCCATAGGAGCCCATTCATTTTGGACTTCATCTGGAGCATCTAACCCAGAAGACATTATTAAGTTTGCAGTTCTCCTCATTAGATGTTCTGATGTTAACCAAAAGCAGTAGCACCATATCTCTTTTTTTTAACTCACTAATGTCTAACAGTGTCTTGGGCTTGGCTAGGATAATCTGTAATGCCCTGCTCTGTGCCCGATGAAGGGGTAGGGGACTAGAATTAAGCGAATAAGATGATAGATGAATGGATGGATGCTCATGTGAGGTTTCATTTTTGACTTCTCAGATCTTCATATGCTCAGCAGAGATTGTGGTGCACCATGGGAAGGTCCTGAAATTTTGCATATGTAAATACATGAAGTAGATACATAATGTAAGCTTAATACAATTGCTATGCACATCAGTCAGTGATCACTGAGGGAAAAATACACACCTTCTAATATATGGTTAGAAGGTAAATACAATGTCATCAGAAAATGAGAATATCGTGAAAAAGCTCATTATTGTTCACAAAGGTAAACTCGTGTTTTATGCTTATTACATGTGAAGGGATTGTCATTGATTCTGTTCATAAATTTAAGGACAGAATTTCTCGGTGGAAGGCATCCAGTGTGGTGGCCTCAGGATTTTGTATCTGCTTTTTGCAGATGATGTGGTTCTGCTGGCTTCACTAAAGCAGGACCTCCAGCTCTCAGTTTGCAGCCAAGATGAAAATCAGCACCTTCAAATCTAAGAACATGGCACTCAGCCAAAAAAAGGTGTCGGGAAGGTGTCCCTGCCTCAAGTGGAGTTTAAGTATCTCGTGGTCTTGGTCATGAGGATGAGAAGGAACGAGTGAATTACAGGCGGATCAGTGTGGCGTCGTAGTGATGCAGACTCTGTACCGGACCGTTTTGGTTGAAGAGAGAACTGAGCCAGAAGGCAAAACCATTCAGTCAACATTCCAACTCTCACCACACAGTGATGAAATGAAAGATTGCGGATACAGGCTCAGCAGACTAAGACACTATCATTATTATCTGAGGATCATGAGTTTGAATCCCAGGTCATGCTGCTTGCCATCAGCAGACGGGGCCAGAGAGACCTTTCTCTGGTTGGGTAAGACTGCACTCTATCAACAGAACTAAGTAATGTCAGCTGGCTCAGGTGTCAGCCTGAAGATCCATCAGAATTGGAGATCTTGTGTTTTCCTCTCAGCGTATTGACTGCCTGGCGGTGAAAAGAGGCAGTGACTGACTTTACATGCATCAGAGATGGCCTGTGTTAGTCTGCACCCTCCTAGACTCAGAGACATTACAACTGACACATTGCAGATACAAGCTACTGTCATTTGTTATTTGTTACTATATAATGTCATTTGGTTCTCAATGAATTGCAGTTTTATTTCATTTTCAACTTGAAGCTTTTGTTCATTGGGATCTGATGTGTTTTTGAGCAGTGCCTTTAACCCGTGAATAACCCTCTTTATGAGAATGAGTGTTTGTTTTCTATTCTTATATACACCCAAGTGCTAGTCTTTTACAGAGCATGTGCTTTTTATCTGAGCCAGAACTCATTTTATTGGGAAAGCCAATACCTTTGTTCATATACGGCTGTGGAGGTTTTGGGCTTGGGCTTGAGGATTTGGGCTGAATAATTAGACACACAGCGTATGAGTTAGTGACAGTTACAGATACTTTATCAGGCGTTTCACAGTTGTGACAAGACAAGATCATAAATAATATTCAACATTTGACAGAGAAGGCAAAGAAGTAGGGTCAACAGAACGATGTGATAATTTCATGTGAATGAGAGAGAGAGAGAGAGAGAGAGAGAGGAGTAAAAACAGATGATGGGGAGGAAAGAAAGTGACAACTGGGAGGTAGACGAACAAATACAAATCATCACTTTAGAGCATGAGTGGAACAACAAACCCTTCTGGTCAGCTTAAGGGAGGGCACTTACACTTAACCATGATTGGAATAATTCACTTCCTTTCTCATCCCTCCATTATTAATGCCAGAGTTATAAAACCAAGTGTTATTATAGCCAAGTTTTAGCCCCGTTCCCTCGTAAATGGTTACAGACCAAATTGAACAGATCCACATCGACACATTTTTGATTTGATGCCATTTCTGTCCTGCACACTCACATTTGATCCGAATGTTTACTGGTTTAGGTAGAATTTGGAGCTGATCATTCGTCCAAGAAAACACTCAGTGCTATCTTATATGTCTACACTCCATTAATGGGGGAAAACCAGAACTAATTCTCTCTCTCTGATCAGGATATGTAGTCCGGTCCTGTTGTGGATGATGAACATCCTCCAACAGACTGGAGCGACTTGATTCATATAAGTGTTAATGCACTAAAGAACCTAACAAACCACATTATACAGCTGCCTGTGAAAAATCTTGAACAGATGCTTTATTTTGGTGTTACTGAACATTAGTCATAAGAGCTCAGGACACAGACGAGATGTTAAACGGGACTAAACTAAGCCGTGATTTATTCTTCTCAGAAGATTCTCTGTATAAAAGCCTGCAAAATGATACCATTTGGTAATGAATTACATGGACACCCTGATATTCCTCTACTTATAATAATGTGCTTTTTTCCCTTTAATACTGAGACGTTACACCACATTTTCTAACACAAGATTACAGCCTAACACTTTGAAGCTGTCTTATGGTAGATCTAGTGTTCAGCTGTTTGCTCTAACTAGCTGCAAACGGAATAACCATGTATGGCTCAATTAATGACCACAAACTTCATTTATTCAAATAAATCTAAACAGGTATTAAAGGGTGATGAATGTCTGTAAATGAGGAATGTTATGTACCAGGAATAAGAACATTCTTCCCTCTACACTGCTCTCAGATGCTTAAACTGGACTTCCTGCAGACCTCAAAGAGAATAGAAGATGAAATCCCAAAGCTCTTGTGTGCTGACCACTCATCCAGGGCTTTCACGCTTATGAACATCTGTTGAAAGGTATGAAACACTCTGCTGGTCAAGCTCAAGGAAAAAAAGTCCACATTAGTGCTGTTCTCCAGACTATTACAGTAAGTCATTATAAGTCTCATTAGTCAAACACAGGGAACCAGTGGTCTTGGGTTAATAATGCTCATTTCCTGAAGAAAGAAGCTTTACTCTATGTGCTGGTGTTCCTACTATATTGTCACGGTCATGAGAAAACTTCTAAAGAGCCTCTCTCTGATGCACAGTTTTAGTTACACAGTTGATGTTTTAAAATCTCTCAAGCTCCTGACTTTTATTACACCATAAGGATCCAGTAACTACATTGAAAACAATGCAAACTGGTTGAGTTATTCTTCAGTTATAAGAGTGTGGAATGCAAGTCTGGAACCATTGGTGAGCTACCGTCCACACCTCTACACTTCTCAGTGGCACGAAGTGGAATGTTTGCTTCAAAAACAAAAATAAACATTAAAAAAATGGAAGTGTCAAAAACTGAGCAATGAGCTTTTCTCACAACAGTAACAGCCAGGACTTTTTCCAACCTCCATGTTTTATACAGACGTCCATCAGAGCTGATCTTAAGTTAAACTCAAGCCACCTTTTGTATGCATGTGCATTACCTTCTGAAAGCCTACAGTACTATAATGGAAAAACAAATGTCGATTAGTACTCAGTACTCAAAGTTATCTAAAATATCAGTTAAACAGATATATTACCTTTCAAAAGTTTGGAATCACTTGCCATCTTCATATATATATATATATATATATATATATATATATTATCTTATATACATTATATACATTACAAATACAGTATGTAACAGAAGTGAGTACACTCCTGTTCTAAATCACTAAAATGGTTCAACATCCCATCATGTTAGAATCACTACATTTATTTTAACCAGAACATGCTGAAATTACAGGCTCTTTGTAGAAACGACAATGATGTGATTACACCTTTTGTGCCTCTTCTAGTTAAGATAAACTACGTACACAGACCTTTTCACTAAAATTTATAAGGCAGTCTAGGGCTCAATTGACATATCAATCAATAGGGTCACTGGCATCTCAGTGAATGCCCAGACAGGGCACCAAATGTTGCATGAAGTCAACCTCTATGGAAGAAAACTATTAATTATAAATACACACAAGACAACAAGAATGACATTTGCCAAAGAACACAAAAAGAAGCTAGATGATTATTGGCAGCACATTGTGTTGTCAGATGAAATGAAAATAAATGAAAAACATAACGCTTGTATAGTGAGAACTGGGAAACATGGTGGAGGAAGTCTGTTAATATCTTAAACTCACTGCAATAAGCACCAAGGATTTTAGAAAAGAAGGAAGTAAAAACCATCATCTGCATATCCAGGTGGCTTAGTGGTTAGCACGTTCGCCTCTCAGCGTTTCAGGAGTTTCCATGTTCTCCCCGTGTTTGCGTGGGTTTCCTCCGGGGTCTCTGGTTTCCTCCCACAGTCCAAAAACATGGAGATCAGGTGAATTGGGTACTCAAAAAAAAAAAAAAAATTGTCCGTCCGTGTGCGTGTGTGTGTCACCCAGCGATGGACTGGCGCCCTGGGCTTAGTTGAATGGTGAAATGCCCTGCCCTGCGCCCGATGAGGGAGGGTGAGGGAACCGCGACCCTGATAAGGATTAAGCGGGTGTGATAATGAATGAATAAATGAATGAATGAATCTGCATATCCATGCTATGAGTCCCTCACAAGTCTCTCACCAAGAAAGATGGACACACAAAAAACAAGTTATAGGATGTACTCACTCTCACAAATGTTCTACAATTGAGCTTCTAATTTCAGCATGGTCTAAGTGTATTTTTTAATCTATGTTTTAGGTTAAAATTAATGTAGTGATTAATATTATGTTGCTTATTATAAAATTAGACAATTAAATAAAACATTTATACATACATATAATCTCATATTCAGTCTTAACACAGTGTTGACTTAGAAAATTAAATATTATAACCTAACAAACAGTGTCATTTCAAATGATCTGGAAATAAAAGGTTAAAAAGGGATACAAACATACTATTTGATTTTGTTAACTAGATTTGCTGTATTTTTGACCGACAAAATTTAAGTGTTTATAGGAATAATTTAAAACTGTTCCTCATTCTGGAACACATAAACTTTCTTAATTTTTTATAGCTTTTATAGTCTTGATTCTAAACCTCTGAAGAGCAGTCCGACACCTCTTTAAAGTAGTGATTCCAAACTTATGAACAGTTATATGGAAATATCGACAGTGGAGACATAGGCCCATGATGAGGAAAAACAAAGGCTCAAGAGCTTTTTAAATAACAAACTGGAGTGTGAAATATCAAACATGAACCAGTTCACTGGTTCCCCTCCTAACTCTCCTTACACACACTTATTGGCAAAGCCAGTGTCTAAATTGGCTATTGTGAACAGAAAAAAGGGGAGTGAGTAATGAAGATATCTGATTGGTCCACGGGAATGTCAGTCAAACTTGTTGGCTTTCGCCGTCACCATGGCATCAAATGACTCCCGGTTGAGTTCATTAGAGAGTCTGTTTTTTTTGTTGTTTTTGGAGGAGAAATGAAATCAATGCTGAAGGGTGACGAACACCAAAAGTTTCTATGCAGGTAGAATACACACACACATATAACAAGGTTTACTTTTTTCAATAAAATGTCCACTGAGCAGGAAAGAAACCAACATTGAGGACCAAAACAACTATCGAAAGCGTGGTTTCGGTGACACAAGGGGGCAGGGCAGCACTGGACCACAGTGAGAGAGGAAAAGGGCGGCAGCTGCACTGGTTTTTTTGCCAAACAATGGCCAAATATTACAAAATATCCTATTAACAATATTCACAAAGAAACCAAGGCTTAGTACATATCCTACTCGCAAATTCTCAGCAAATGCCTTGTGCTTATAGTCACAGAGAGTGAGAATACTTATTTCATACTTCTTCTTTTGGTTCTGTTATACAAGGTGATTACTGATACTGACTGATACTGTATCACTGTAATGTCCGTTCAACATCTTGGACCCAAAGAAATATAGAGTTTCCCAAAAGGAGAGAGGGGAAGTGGATTAGAGAAGAGGAAAAAAGCTCCTTCCCCCAAGAGAGGCACATACTGTGTGAAAGGCTCCAGGCTGACGCACGCTGAGAGCTTACGGGGATATGACTCACACACTCACACACAAGCACATACACTCACAGAAAGGTCCTAACGCATCACACTATTCTGTAATTCTCTCACACAAGTTAAGACTCACAAATAAAAATGTAAAAACTGTAAAAGTTTCATGTTGTCACACTAACCCTATTATTGTTTTTTATTGTCTTTTTAGAGTTTGACTAAATTAAGTAAACAATAATTATGAGATGGGAAGAAATTGGAAAGGCTGCATATGATGCCCTTGTAACTGTCGACTGGTGTATACTTAATAGCAACAACACAAATGGATAATCAAACAAAATAATCCAAATACATCCTTACACTGCAAAAATGGCAGCAGTGAACCCATCTTATATCTAGTCTAAATATATTTTATTTTTCAGTTTGAGAATGCTGGAAGCCAATTATAAGATAAATTTAATTAGGAGTGTCACATGGTTAAAATATTTAATTTATTTTAATAATAATTATTTTTAATGTTAAAATTTATATATATATATATATATACGGTATATATATATATATATATATATATATATATATATATATATATATATATATATATATATAAAACAATAATTAAATATTGAGTAAATTGTGCAATTATATATTTGTTTGATCAAATTTAACATTAAATAAAGGCCTTTTGCATTTAAAAGCAGTACATAATAAGCTCACAAGTGGATACAATATATTTCTCTGAAAATTCAGTAATACAATAAAATGTTACTGTAAGTTTATCATTTATTACTGACTGTAACATACATTTTAAATCAGTTTCTCTTTCCTTCAACAATCACTGGAGGGAAATTCTCTTTGGAAATACGTACGGACCAACAGGTGTTTTAGTAGCTGTAGACTGAGATGGTATTTAATCTGCTATTGCCAATTAAGACTCGCTCTCACTGTTGTGTTCATTGGACATGACCTAACAAAGATGAAAATTATTTTTTTACTCTGAAACTTATTTGAATAAGAAATCACAAATATTATGTTCTACATTACCAGTGTTTTATTTTTCCTCTGTTTAAAGAGGACAATAAGATAAGGCATTTAAAAAAATCTCCATTAAACATTTTGTGCATTAAACTGTTTAAACTTACTAAACTGTTAATGTTACCATCCCTAAATTTAACATATATAACTATACATTTCTTACTTGTTTTAAGAAACTTTACTGAGTACAATTATTTTACTACATTGGTGGATAATGTTGCTTGTTTAAAGCATTAATCTTGCCATAAAGTGAAATAATAATTGTATTTTATGTTAAATAGTTCAATAATGAGCTTGCAACAATCTCAAAAAGATAATTCTTATATTTAAGATGATGTCACTTGCTATCAGTTTTTGTAGTTTGATTGCCAAGATGAAAATATGACCTATTACAAATGAGATCGTGAGTAATAAAATGCTAAGGACATTTTGGTATCAATCACTAACATATACCTTGCCAGTGATGTCAATGACAAGCCAATACTGAGTGAACAAAAATCCTGGTTGATGAGAATGGCTTGAAACTCTGAAAATCGGCTAATACTGGGACATACCGAGGCTGAAATCAAGTCATATTAATGTTGAGCGTGATGAAAGAGAAAGTGAATGCTCCTCACTATTCAGAGTTAAACTCTGTAGTGATTCATTCATTGTCCTTTTCGTTCATCTGTGAAGATGGAACAGTTTATGCTTGTAAGCATTTATGTTTTGAATACGTTTCCTTCTCCACTCATAAACATGCCTATAACAAACCAAAAACGGAACTCAAATGACGGATACCAAAACGTCTTTGTGAACGTGACCTAAAACTCAACCTGTATTGGATTAACATGAGAATAAAACACAATACGAGACAATAAAGACAAAAACAAAAAGAAAAGTGCTTGATGCAGAGTGACTCAATATCCTCATCTCATCAACCTCAGGATAGATTGATTCTTATGGCTCTTCTGCTATCATTCTCTCTCTCACAAACACACACATTCTTCCATCATCCTCTTTCACCCCCCTTGTTGTTGGTTGTTCAGGCTGAGTCTGAGTCAGTGCTGTCTTTCTGCCACTAGGGAGCAGGCTACTCCACAGTTTTCTCGTCCTGAGTGCTCCTCCCCTCTCTCCGTTCTGCCTTTTGATTGGTTCTCTGGCCATGTCCATCACAGCGCTGAGACCTTCACCACACCAGCACTGGAGTTGGAGGGAGGGTTGGAGGGGGCCTCGGGGCTGCTGAGGAAGTTGTTGGTAGGCGGGGTGGGGATGCTGATGATCGCAGTGGTAACCTGACTGCTGCTCTTACAGTTCAGACCTGCAGATTCATCCGGCATCATGTTGAGACTGGAACGACTGTGTGCAGAGAGAGAGAGAATTGACATTTGGGTTAAATTCTATTATCAAAAGTTTGGAGACATGTACAAAATAGAATATCTTGAAAGTTAATTGTTGCTCACTTTCATTCAGAATTGTAAACTGTCATATATTTGATATTTTATTTATAATTGACATATTTCAACTCAATAAAATTTGAAATCCAGAATCTTAATGAGTATCAGCATAAAAAAATATTTCACTTCATGCAGAGGTGTCATAGTGGGGTGAAAAGTGCGAGTTAACAGTGCCCCAAGTGAGAGGGGGGTCCTTGAGGAGTGTGAAATTTTATTTTCCATTAAATATTAGGGCCAAGAATTTGGTGCTATGCCCCTGGCTATATACAGGGGTTAGACAATGAAACTGAAACA
>BRDA01006005.1:5832-30784 GCA_036984385.1 Crenuchus spilurus | reverse complement strand
AAGAAGAAGAAGAAGAAGAGGGAGGAGGAGGAGAATGATGAGAAGAAGAAAAACAACAACAACAAAGGACAAGGAAAATGAAGGATAAATGAGGGAGAGAAGGCAATTGTGAAGAAGAAGAAGAAGAAGAAGAACAACAACAACAACAAAAAGAACAAGAAGAAGAAAGATAAATAACTGGAAGAAGAGGACAAAAAGAAGAAGAAAAGGAGGAGAACAAAGAAGGACAAGGAAAATGAAGGATAAATAAGGACAAGAAGGCAATTGTGAAGAAGAAGAAAAACAAGAAGAAGAAGAAGGAGGAGGAGGAGGAGAAGAAGAAGAAGAAGAAGGAGAAGGAGGAAAGGAGGAGGAGGAGAAGGAGAAGAGGAGGAGGAGAAGGAGAATGAGAAGAAGAAGAAAAACAACAACAACAAAGGACAAGGAAAATTAAGGATAAATGAGGGAGAGAAGGCAATTGTGAAGAAGAAGAAGAAGAGGAGCAGAAGAAGAAGAAGAAGAAGAAGAGGGAGGAGGAGGAGGAGAAGGAGAAGAAGGAGAAGAAAAGGAGGAGCAGAAGAAGAAGAAGAAGAGGGAGGAGGAGGATAAGGAGAAGGAGAAGAAGAAGAAGGAGGAGGAGAAGGAGAAGAAGAAGAAGGAGAAGAGGGAGGAGGAGGAGAAGGAGAAGAAGGAGAATGAGAAGAAGAATAACAACAACAAAGGACAAGGAAAATGAAGGATAAATGAGGGAGAGAAGGCAATTGTGAAGAAGAAGAACAACAACAACAAAAAGAAGAAGAAGAAGAAAAAGAAATAACTGGAAGAAGAGGACAAAAAGAAGAAGAAAAGGAAGGGAAGGCAACGGTGAAGAAGCTGATAAAGAGCTGGACAAAAAGAAGGAAAATGAGGAGAAAAAACAAAGAGAGACACAAGTGGAGGACTAGAAAAGAAAGTGAAGAAGAAAAAAGAAAACTAAAGAGGAGGAGGAAAAGAAAAGGTGAGGAGGTGAAGGAGAAGATGATGCAGCAGCAGTGGCGGCAGGTTGAGGCAGGGCTTTGATATGAACGACTACAATTGAGTCAGAAGTGGCATTTTTCCGGATTTTAAAAGGACTTCTGAAAGCTGAGGGTTTTCACATCACAGTTCCAGGAGAGAAGAAGAAAAAAAAACATCAGGTCTTCATTTCTCTTTTCTTTCTAGAGCACAATATGAAACGTTCTCCCAGAGCGACGCTAGTGTACAAACAATGTCCATATCACAATCCTCCTAAATCCTGGAAAAGGAATAAAGCTTTTAATGAGCTTTCTGTTTAGAGCCCTCGAGGTTTTGCCTCAACTCCTCAGTCGCTGAAGTGTGTGTGTGTGTGTGTGTGTGTGTGTGTGTGTGTGTGTGTTTATGTGCGTATAATCTGAGCACCTTCATAGCAGCCTCAAGGCAAAGTGTCAGACTCTTAACAGGTTCACCTGGACGGCGGCCATTCGTCTGCATCTGTGTGGCCTTAACCTGAGAAAGCTGAGGGTGAATTTGAGCACACACACACACACACACACACACACACACACACACACACAGTGCAGATGTCTCAGCCTCTATGCTCATCTAAACTCTCCAGCACTTCACCGTGACTCAATCACCCATCTCAATCTGAACAGATGCCAGTTCTGAAGAAGCATCTCGCCATGACGTCAAAGCAGTTTTGATTTACACGCCGTGGATTTACTGTCCGCCAATAACTTTCAAAGATGGTTTAGGAAAATCCCCATAAAATACTTCCAATGGAATTACTGGAGCACACTCAGCAGATGACCACTGCTGCCACTAGAGGGCACTAGACGTCTGCACATCCTCACCTATCGGCTTCTCCTGCTGCTGAAATGTGATGTATTCAAGCACATGTATTCCTGTTTTTTCTGCCTCATACATTTCTCTAAGTGTTTGCCCAGAAGGCTAAACAAACGTCTAGGCAGATGAGGTAAAGTGAATTTAGGTCAGACAGCCTCTCGCTGAACTGAGGGCCGAGCCGAGTGTACTAAAGTCAATTGTGGCCCCCCGTCTCCGTCGCCGCTTTTTCAATTTCCTGACAAAGCGCTCGCTCGCCTGCTCTCTCTGTCTCGCAGGCGCTCTCTGTGTGCAGCCCCACACTGAGCAGACCGCCTCCCACACTAACGCCCCTCTCACTGCCCCAGCAGGGAGTCCGGGGTGGCACGCAGAGTTTTGACTGAGCCGTCTGTGCCAAGAGAGGGACACCGGGACAGACCGGCCATGTGATCCACAAGGCCAGACATGGGCCTGTTTATCTCTGCTGTTATAAGTGCAAACAAGCTCTTAATAATAAAAGTTCCCTCAAAGGTTCTGCAGAACTTTGACATGTCGTGTTGGTTCTTAAAACTTTAAAATGTTTGAAGCTGTTTTGAAAGATCTATACGGAAGATCTTGAAGACCTTATACATGTCCAAATGTTTGTGGACACCACTTCTAATGAAGGCATTCAGCTACTTTAAGTTATTCCCATCACATTTGTAAGACCAGTTCGAGAGCATTTAAAGAACCATTTCACATGCAAACTGACTAAAGTGTGAAAACTTGGTAGGAAAATTGAGGAATTACTTGCAAAATGCATTAATTTTGGGGGCTGAACTTTAGTGGTGATGCTCCAGATGTGAAAACAGAACTGTGTTAAAATAGCAGCTTCATGTTTTACTGACTTTGCATGCAAACCTAATGCTTTTATAAGCAAAGTTGCTAAGATGAGCACTTTCTTGTACAAAGTGCAGAAGACCAAACACTGAATAGTGCATCTATGCAGGTCCTGTTGAACTCGCACTTATCCAGATTAGCTGGGCGTGCTCTGATAAATCCTGTGGGATGCAGAGTTTGCATTAGTGGTTATTAGTTCCATGTTGGATTGTTTCTAAGCTGTTGCATGAGGTTAACTTCACAATTCAGATTTGAGACTTTCTAAGACATTTTTTTGTAAATAAGTTTTGCCAATTCCCAATATGGCAGTCGCCAATTAACCCAACCCATTAGTGGCTCTCCCCATCACTTTGCACTGTCCCTGACTCTAGGAGGGTGAAGACATGCACACGCCTCCACCGCCTCTTTTTGAACTACCGCTGATACACCGTCACTGTGGAGCCAACACGCTCGGAGGAAAGCGCAGAATTCCCAGCTCTGAATGGACCAATCAGTAGAAGCCTGAGCCAGCGGACATTGCAGTGTGAGAGTGATGGGGAGAGAGCGCGCCATCTACCTGCCCAGAGAGAGCACTGCCAATTTTTGCTCTCTTGAGCCCCGGCTGTTGATGACAAACAGCATGACCGGGATTTGAACTCGTGATCCTGTGGTCAGGGTCTTAGCCTGCTGAGCCACTCAGGGCCCAGACTTTCTAAGACATTTTAAGGACATGCACTGATGCTGTTATATATATGGGCAGTCCTAGCCCGTTTGGTGCCTTTGGGCGAAAAAACCCCTTGGCACCCCCATCACCCTCGCCCAGGACGAACATCGTCCGGCTCTAAGCAATGCAATGATCCCAAGGGCGCTTCACCGAACATTTCGAGGCCGTCCTCGACGTCGTGCCACCCTGGGCGGCTTGCCCATGTCGCCCATATCAGAAATTGCCACTGTATATTGAACTAAGCGAGAGAATACGCTCAAACTGAGATCAGACATGGCTGATATTTAGTAAAACTTCCTATGTTGTGTGCACAAGCTGCCACAGAACTTCACTTGGTGTGTACTTAAGCAAAACAGTCCCAACTTGCTGAATGTCTCCTTTGATACCAGGTTGCATCAATTTTGCATGGCGCTCAGCGAGCTGCATGGCATAGATTTGTTTTTGCAGGAAAACATCTGCATACTTCTAAATGATCTCTGACTCCCTCCGTTTACCTCAGTACCACGTGATGCTGGCAAAACTGATTTTAATAAGAGTTCGGAAAGAATGCCATCTGCCATCGTAACGAGCTGAATATCATTTAAACAGATCACTGTCTAATGCGCTTGGGTTACATCCATCTGTCAGCTCGTAAAAGTGAGCGTCAACAATAATGAACAGGGGCAGAAACATCCGCCGTGAAGCTGCCGAAGTTTTAACCGTGCCTGAGGTCAGAGGTCAGGTGGGCTGCTGTGTAAAGGTTAATCTGGTACTCAAGAACTTTTCCTCACACCTGCTGTTTGAGGTTATTAAAACTCCACCTCAGCTCCTCCGCCTGCAGCCTTGCCGAAAAGGGAGGAGTTCTCCTCTGCCCAAGGCTGAAGCGCAGGCCTGCAGAGGATGCTTAGGAGGTGGACGGGAACGTAGAAATAAGACTGGCGAGGAGGGACGTTAGGAAAGCGGTCGAGTGGGCTGCTTTTCTTCTCTCAAACTGAGCTGTCTGTGTGTGTAAAATCCCAGACAATCAAAAGGAGAGAACAGAGAGGTGAAGAGGGGTTTCGAGAATAAGAGAGCTGAAGTCCACTCTGGGGATCAAGTGCAGAGTGACCTTGATGGAGGGCGTTAAGTGTAAGAGACGTGCAGGAGCTTTGGGAGTGCAATGGTGGTATAAGAAGTGCGGCAAGAAAGAAAGAGAGCCTAGGCCTTCAGATCACCCCAATGGGCCTGAGGGGCACCCTGGGAAACCTGCTCAGTCTGGCTCTAGAGAGCTGAAATAGAGAGACTGAGTAAGGGGGGGGGGTACAGATGGGGCCAGCTAGAGGCGGCTAGAGAGGAATTGAACGGGCAGTGTGCCAGTAACTCTGGCCTTCGCTGTTTTATTTTCAAGCCTTGCCTTTTAACCCTGTACAGAAATGCTCAGACAACATATACGAGGCTTTCTGTAATACCTCTTTAAGAACAGAACAGAAGGAAGGACCAGTTTCAGTGTTCATAAGAATCTGACCTAAACTTTTATCTGATCCACACACACACTAGGGGGCATTGAGCACCCACGTTTCCACTTAGGTGGGCAGTCCCATCATTCATGGCACCTGGGGAGCAATTGGATGTTAGGTGCCTTGTTCAAAAGCTCTTCAGTTATGTCTGACTGGTTCAGGGCATCAAAACAGCATCCTTTGAGTCTTAAGCCTAAACCTGTAACCTTTAGGCCAAGATGGCCTGTAGCTCTTTTTAAGACATCCATCAAATCTGAAGGCCCAAGAGAGCAAAAATTGGCAGTGCTCTCTCTGGGTGGGTAGATGGTGCTCTCACTGTCCTTATCACTCTCACATTGCAATGTTCGCTGGCTCAGGCGTCTACTGATTGGTCCATTCAGAGCTGGGAATCCTGCGCTTTCCTCCGAGCGCGTTAAGCTCCCCAGTGACGATGTATCAGCGGCAGAGAAAAGAGGTGGTGGTTGTATCGCACGCAATGGTGGAGGCTTGTGCTTGACTTCACACTCCTAGAGTCAGGGGCAGTGCAAAGTGATGGGGAACGCCCCCTAGCGGATGTGATAGGTTAATTGACTATTACCACATTGGGAAGTGGAAAAAATTGGCTAGTCAAGTAACTGGACATTGGTGGCGATGCTCTGAATATAAATACATACCAGTATTGGATGATGGCTGTCGATTATTGTTGCTTTATGGACGTTTTCCTGACTTTTCATGTAAATCTAATGTATTTATATCCAAACTTAAGGTAAATGTTTTCTTACACAAGGCGCCGTGGGCTTCCGTTATTCTCAACATATCAAACACTGTATGTGCTGTTCTCAACCAGATCTTGTTGAAGTTACTTAAGCTGTTTATTGAATAATTGACTTTGATGAGAGAAGTCGCTGCTTTTACCCACAAACCCCATCGTGACACACTAGCTGAGCCTGATCGGGCTGCACGGTTTGCATTAGAGGTTAACGGTTGCATGATGAGGAGACATTCCCGAAAGTACTTTAAAAAACAAGACTCAAGTTAATGTAACGTTACATCATTTAAAAAATGGTCAAAATTGTGTTTAGAACATTTTTAGATACTTTTTGGGGTTTCAGATTATTGGACTTTGGTTTGTTTAAGACCTGTGAAAACCCTGGATAGGCATGTTTAGCCCAGATGTAGCTAATCAGGAAATAGCCCAAATTTGGATTCTTTGTTAGCTGTGAGGCTAACATTACTAACACATCTCTCAATAGTCACCTGAACAGCTGAGTGATTAAGACCTTAATTAAGTTTGCAGACTGGTCCGCGGTTTTTAGGACACATTAGAACTTCACTATAAAAAATTTGGACTCTTGGTTGATCGATGATGTCTGATGGTAAGTGGAAAATTAGCTTTTTTTAGCTTATTCCTGTAAGCCTGAGCATAGTGAATGTGGGTCCGCAGTTCCTCATTGTCATTCATAACTTATACATCACTGTCAGGACTTTCTACAACAGGAAGAGGAACGATAGATGAGCCAGCAGCTAATTTTTTAGTCACAACAGTTATTAGATCATTCACAGCTATTGATATTAGGATTAAAAACTAAATAACACACATATAGTGCAACTGGTTAAATGTGAAGTCCTTCCTCGAACATTTAGACCAGAAAGGTTCAAACAATCTTAAAAAAGATGGTTCTTCAAGGGTTCTTTATGAAAGAAAATGGTTATATATAGAACCATTATTACTCAAAGAACCCTTCTCATGGATAAAAGGTTCTTTCCATGGCGAAAGTGTTCTTCAGACTAATGAGGCAAGTGTTGTAGATGGTTCTACACAGAACCTTATGAAAATGGTTCGAAATCAAGCTTTTAATAACAGGGGAACCCTTTTTGGTGCAATTTTCAAAAGGCTTCTATATAGAACCATCTACAGCACATTCCTCAACAATCTGAAGAACCCTTTCATCATGCAATGAGCCCTTTGGGTTCTTTATCCCTTTTCTTTTCTGAAGAACCCTTGAAGAAGCAGCTCTTTGAAGAGTGCACTCTATCGTACTGTAGTAACCCAGACTGAAATAGAATTCATATTATAGAGAAGATCCCTATGTCAGCACTGACAGTGCACAGTAAGGTGGAACGTATCCAGCTCAACACCTCCTCCTGAGCATGCTTACAACATTACATTAGAACACGTAAAACAGGATCAGGCGCCATGTCGAATTTCACGACTCCAGAATGTTTACCAGGCTCCAACTGTGAGTTACCACAGTTCATTACCTAACTATCCAATTTTACAGCTCCATCCATCCGTCTGGTGGCACTTTCAAAAATATTCCACTAAAGACAGGCTTAGATTACACGGGTTCTGCCCCAGAGCTTTACCTTCTCACCCACAGATGTACTTACAGGGTGGCTGAAGTGTATTAAATAGTTGATGTTGACTCTTTATGTAATCTAGTCTACATGTGAACGGATGCCATCAGTAGTGAAATAAAAATGAGACAAATCTACACACAGCAGTGTGAAATGGATGTGGGGTTTAACACGACGCTAACCTGGGCTTTAGATGGATGGACACAATCAGAGGAATCACGAATGAGCCACCGTGTTGTCTTATGGGGGAAAATGACACACCATTTTTGGCAGTAGTGAAAGCTGACTAAATGATCAACAACAACAACAACAACAACAACAACAGGGACATCACAGGGGCTAGGTATTTAGCCTGTCTGTGCTGAGGTCTTAGGTTCAAGTCTCCATCTGGGTGGAGTTTCCATGTTCTCCCCATGTGGGTTTCTTCCAGGGTCTCTGGTTTCCAAAAACATGAAGGTCAGGTGAACTGGTTACTCTAAACTGCTCTGGAGTGAGTGTGTGGTCAGTGATTGATTGGTGCCCTGTTGTGGCTATGGTTAAAATAGTGTTATAGTGTTAATAGTGCCCAATGTAAGATTAGGACTTACTGCGAACCTGACAAGAATTAAGTGGTTAAGAAGATGGATGAATAATAATAATAATAATAACAAAAATAACAACAATAATAATAATAATAATAATAATAACAAAAAAAATAATAATAATAATAAAAAAATAATAATAATAATAACAATAACAACAACAACAACAACAACAATAATAATAATAATAAAAATAATATAATAATAATAACAATAATAACAACAATAATAATAATAATAAAAATAATATAATAATAATAACAATAATAACAACAACAACAACAACAACAATAATAATAATAATAATAATAATAATAATAATAATAATAATAATAATACAGCACCTCTATTTTAGTAAAGAAAACAACTATGGCAAATGTGTTATAATGAAATTAAGTGGTGTCCACTCATTAAATACAGTCTTTCTGCACTGTTTAAGAGGGGAAACCCAGATATTCACAACATTTGTACATAATAACAAATTATTTCTTCATGTACAACAGATTTGGGATTTAAAATTCGATGAAGTTGCTTTATTTTAGGGGTTTAGTGAAGAAGTGTCATTTTTGATCCTTACTAGAAGGGGGTACACAGAATGTTAAGACTACACACGGGTTAAGAAGCCTGCAGGCCCAAACAGAAGAAAGGATGTTCTGGAAAAACACACTATCCATATATTCACCAGGACTCAGAACAGACTTGACTGCACTTATATAATAATTAATACTTAATAATTAATACTAAAACTGAGCCTTGAATGCTTTGTAGATGCTCAATTTGTCTTTAACTCAGATTTAATTCAATTAAATATCTATTAAATACAAATAAATTGATTAAATATAGGAATTCTACTCGATCTAAACTCGAATTTCAACCAAAAACCTATCCCTTATACTCAATTTAATCCCAAAATGAATGCTTGTAGATATTCTTGCATGTTTGATCATTTGAGCATCTTCTAGCTAATGAAGATCATGTAAATGAAGTGTGACCCTACGTGTGTCCCTCTATGTTCAATAAAATCTAACTGTAAGGCAGACGGTTCACTTTTTAAGTTTAAACATCACTGTTTCACGCAGAATCCGAAGCTTAAAGTGAAGCAGGACAGATGCTCCTCAGCATGCTTCACAGGTCTCCTCTCGTTGTCCTGCCTGGAAATCAGCAGCACAGTTCGGCCCTGTGGACACAGAGCTCTGGATCTTTCTCTTATTACAGAGCCAAAGTGACACACACTCAGGGATTAGCTCTCTCTCTCTCTGACTAGGAGCGACACTCCACAGGGTCAGCTCTGGGTCAGCTTGGGGTCACTCATATTCTTCTGTGGCAAGTGAGAGAGATGTAGGCCTGTAGGTGATTAGTACTGTCTGATTTCCATGCAGAGACAGCATCATATTCTACAACTGTGTAATGATGAGAGCCTGCCGACATGATACTGGGGTTACATCTCAATTCACTACATGCCAAGATTATTGTGGGAGTGTCTCTGTATTTATCCCTTTCTCCTGCTTGCTCCTGATTGGTCACTTTTTTTGATAGAATATTTTATTTATGTTTATTATTTTGCTCCTGATTTTCTTTTTAGTGGCAAACTAACCCGCTCTTTTTATCAACTATCACTTGCAATGTCCCTGACTCTCTTTGGAGGGGCAGACGAGCACAGGCCTCCTCCGATGCCAGTGATGAAATATCCATTTTTTGGCAATACAATGCCGCCGGGCAGCTAACACGTTCGGAGGAAAGCGCAGATGCCCAGTTCTGATCGATTGCCTGGCAGACGCCCAAGTCAGTCAACATTGTTTATAGAGCTAAACAGAGGGCACCATCTTGCCCACCCAAAGAGAGGGCACTGCCAATTCTGCCCTCTCGAGGCCCCTGTTGTCGATGGCACTCTAAAAACAGCACAATCGGGATACAAATTCCCAATCCTTGGATCATAGTGGCAGTGCCTTAGTGTTGATGTTTACCTTGCATGGTATCTATTAACAGGTAACCCCTAAACTTAACCTCAACCCAAAAACCTTAACCAAACTCTAAATCTGGGCCTAACTCTAACGCTGGTTTTAACACTAACTTTAATACGGGTGTCAACTGAGTGCCAACACAAAGCTTGTCCAATTGTTTTTACATTTTATTTCATTTGATCACCCCTTATTAGTGGATCGAACCAGCGAACCGGTCACAAGACCACATCCATAACCACCAGGCCATGACTGCCCCAAATTACAACACCTGTAGATTATCTAGAGGGCAACTGTGGCATATTCAAATAAAGGGAGAACATCATTTCTTTTGATAAATCTCCCAATTTCATAGTCATACAAATCACATGGGTTTTTCTTGTGATATCTGGCAACCCGATCCCGAGGCAGAGGTGAGTGTGCACAACCAACCTTGTCTGACAACTCATCAGTGCTGTGCCCAGGAGAGTATAGAAGGGCACTTGCATCTCAAAGCAAGCCCCCATAGATATTTGAAAGTGAAAATAAAGTTTGTGCACTCTCCCTGCGGACCACTCAGGTTTACACAGAAAAATCAGCCCCTTCCCCGAAATCAAAGCTCACTGCTGTGGAGAATTTGCCTGATGTCCACAGCCTGATGTTGGCAGGTATGACGTTAAGATACTGTAAGGAAGATGATATACTGAGATTGTCACAACATAACTGCAGGTAAACTGTCAGCGGTGCCTTTAAAGGTTATTAACTACCAGAGTCCAGTTAGATAAGGACTAAAACAATGCAACCCATCCTACAAACACAAAACACACAACCCACATTTCCTCCAAGCTGCTGATGGGAGTTGCAGCTCGATTCGCACGAGCACTGTCTAATTGGGTCTCTCCTTTGAGGAATGCCAGCGAGTTAATCACGACTGAATATACAGAACTCAATTAGAAGCTCTGCAAGCTAATGCAGACAAATATAAATATTTCATAACAGGAGAGGGCGGAAAGCCTGGAATGTAGGTACTGCTGCTGCTGCGTCTCTGACATCCAGCAAATCGCACAGGGTGGGCTCACCTGTCTGTTCGGTGAGGCAGTGCCGCGTGGGTACCACCAGAGAAGGGGCCATATGGAGGAGCAGCTCAAGACTGGAGCGCTGGAGTCTACCAGTCTCAGCCCACTGATTACATGCATCTCCTCCAGGAAAGGTGGGAAGCAGCATCCAATCAGAAAGGCCAGAAAAATGGCGATGTAGTGTAAAAATTAAAAAGGCACAGTGAGTTTAGTTTGAATAATTTTTATATATTTTTTCCTTTTCCAATATGATAGTTACCAATTAACCCATCCCATCCACTAGGGGGCTCCCCATCATTTTGTACTGTTACTGACTCTAGGAAGGTGAAGACATGCACAAGCCTCCTCCGCTGCGTGTGAAATGGCCACCGTCTTTTTTCAAACTACCGCTGATACACCGTCACTGGGGAGCCAACACGCTCGGAGGAAAGCGAAGGATTCCCAGCTCTGAATGGACCAATCAGTAGACGCCTGAGCCAGCGGACATTACAATGTGAGAGCGCCATCTACCCTCCCAGAGAGAGAACTGCCAATTTTTGCTCTCTTGGGCCCCGTTTTAATAATTTAAACTTTTAAGTCTGTGGCCTCGTTAGCACAGTAGGTAGCGCGTCAGTCTCAATCTGAAGGTCGTGAGTTTGTTCCTCAAACGGGGCATGTGGCTGCTTTTTGGGGTCGCCGGTTCGGTCGCCGGTTCGATCCCCAGACAGGACATGACTGAAGTGGCCTTGAGCAAGGCACCTAACCCCCTAACTGCTCCCCGGGCGCCGGTGGATAAAGGCTGCCCACCGCTTCAGGTACAAATTCTCACAGCCTAGTGTGTGTGTGTGTGTGTTTCACTGCACGAATGGGTTAAACGCGGAGGTCAAATTCCGTTGTGTGAAAATTCACATTGGCTAAACTGGTTAATCTTAATCTTAATCTTAAGTGTACGTCATGTCCGTGATGACCTTTCCACACACACAGCTGATAGAAAGCAGCTTTGTGGGCTGTTCTATAAAAACGATGGGAACAGTTTTCACTGACATCAATATTTAATGGTCAGTCAGCTTCCATTTGCAGAAAATAACAGATTACAGCTGTGCTGGGGTCTGACACTCGGATACTGATTCCATCTGATTATGATTCCTGAAACTATTCACTATTTATAAACTGTTCACTTCGGCTCTTTAGGTACGATTCTGAAGTCTTTTTAAAATGTACACAGAAGTGCCTGTAGGTGACTACACAGCAAACTCTAAAAACAAAAGGTTCCTAGAAGATATTTTAAGGGTTCCTCAGACTTTCGCACTGGTGGAACCATTAAAAGTGCCTCCAGAGACCTTTTCATGCACTGTGTTTTTTTTTTTTTGAAGAAACAGCTTGTAAAAAGCTTCTTTCAACTGATGCACTTTGGGAAATCTCATCTTTATGAGAATTGGAGCAGTTTGGATGAACTCAATCTGTCTTTAAAACAGCTCTTCAAACCTTTGCAATGAGGTCCCTCAAAAAACAAATGCTTAAAAAAGGTTCCTGCTAGCATTTTAAGGGTTCTATTTAGAGTGACAGACCGAAGAACCCCTAAAGGGTCTTCCAAGAACCATAACCTACAGAATGCTTGTGTGTAGGTTTGTGTGAGTGTAGAGAAATGTGTGTCTGTCAAGGGGTAGAGATCTGTGTGCCAAAAATATAATATATAATGTCCTAATTCACTGTAATATTCCAGAGTTAATGCAGCTGAGCTACCATACTGAGACTTGATGGATCACAATCAAGGTATTGACACCACTCAACAAACAGTTTTATGGCAATTGTCCTGTATGCATCTTTATTTGCCAATTTTTTAATCCCCTTCCCAATGCAGTAGTAGCCAACTAGCCCATCACATCCGTTAGGACTGTCCCCCATCACTTTGCAATGTCCCTGACTCTAGGAGCGTCCATTGCGTGTGATATGGCGCCTCTTTTTGAACTACCACTGATACACCATCACTGGGGAACCAATGTGCTCAGAGGAAAGCGCAGGAATCCCAGCTCCGAATAGACCAATCAGGAGACGCCTGAGCCAGGGGACATCACAATGTGAGAGCGCCATCTACCCGCCCAGAGGGAGCACTGCCAATTTTTGCTCTCTTGGGCCCCGGCTGTTGATGACAAACAGCATGACCGGGATTCAAACTCACCATCCTCTGGTCATAGTGTCAGCGTCTTAGCCTGCTGAGCCACTCAGGGTATGTAATGTATGCATCTTTAAGTGCCATCAAGAATTCTAGTGTTTCTCCAGTCTTCTGTTGGGACTTCAATGAATTGTTAATGATTCCTCTGATTGTATCCATCCATCTGGTTGCTCTTCCTCTTCTAGCAAACTTGTTTTTAAATGAGAAATATTGACTTTGCTTATCTATTATTCTGAATAGGAGTGACATTCAATCTATTTTGCCTGGTAGCTGTCGACTCCAACATCATGTGCTGAGTCCCCACTACGCTGTGCCATCACCTTCCTCCAGAGCAATGACTACCACGTCTAGCGGCCTGGCTTTGGGTGGAGCCTGTGACTGACACTCGTGCCTGAAAGGGCTCCGTGTTGTAGAGGACGTCCATTACCACCAGCACCGGATGCAGATGGCACCGTGCCTGATGCTGAGGGCATCTCCGCCATGCTACTCAGGCTAAGGTCCCTGCACAGCTTGGAGCCTGGCCAACACGGTTTCATGAGGTGTGCGGTGATTTACCCGGACAAGCGGCTCCACCGAATTTACAGACTACAGCACATCTTAATGATCAGCTGTCAGATCCGGTTGCTGCAGCACTAATATGAGTTACGATTTCCAGGCATTACACCAGCATCCCGCGATACCTCTCTTTCCAAGTTCTTTTAAGGCCCTCTGTTCTGATCTCAGGGAAAAGCTTTCAAGCTTTCTTCACGGCTCCTCCGTAAACAGGAGGCCGAGATATTGCCCTGTCACCAGAATTTATATCAACAGTTCCCCGAGCCACCGTCTCCAGGAGGCGCTCCGGAAAATTAACACCATGACAAATAGCGCAGTGTGAAGTCAAGGCAACATCAAAGAGCCAAAGCTGTGTGAACGAGCTCTCCCCTCAACACCAATAAAGAAGCCGCTCCGTAATGTTTCTCCTAAAGTTGCAACAGGCAGTGGGAGGACGCTTATTAAAAACCAGTCGCAAAGTTTTACAAGTGACCGACAGACAGGTCATATCACACCACTTTTTTTTCGGCTAAATTGCTGGATGAAATCGTTAAGTGAGGGTACCACAGGGCCACGAATGGACTAAAGTGGACAAAGCCTTATGAGATAAAACGTGCAATTATGTCTGTAGAACATTACCTTCACAATCAGTCTGACCTAAGCGACCTGTATGTTTCTTAGCCAAACGGAGACAATGGTGAGGTGAGTCAGTCATATCTTCTCAAAGCCTCTAAGATGCAATCTCACAGCAGAGGCCGCATTTCTCTACTCATTACCCACGGCTGCAAATCAGGAGGATGGACCTGAACGCTTATCTCAGCCGGTCGCTGTCCAGCGGGTTGTCTGATCACAAAATTGGAGGAGGGACCAGCACTTAAACAAGCCCAGTTACTGCAAATTATGATCTCCAATTAATTAAACTCTCAGGGCACAATGTTCTGATAAGCAGGACAAAGATATGCCCAAAACCGTGCCAGCTTGTTCACATAATTAACCCTGGTGCCAAGTCCAGCTGCTTCAAGAAAAAAGAGAAAGAGGTTGGGTCACCGTTGAAAGCTGTCAGAAATGTCCACGTTTGTAGACGACAGGGAACATAATGACCTGCACTGCCCAACAGCGAACAGCGGGCACAACATTTCCGCCATTGATTGTGGATTAAGGCCCGTGTCATTGGGTTACCTCAATCTGATTGTTTTAATGAGAAAATTACGACTCCAGTCGAGTGCTCGTAAACAAGGTCAAGTGCCAACGTTTACAACATTAACTTCTCAAATGTGCCAGAGCGCCCTGCTCCGAATTTCATCTCTGCCACGTCCACGGGCACTTTGTACAGCCTCGCAGGGGCTCTGCTGGGTGAGTCCACACAGGTACGTTACTCCAAACCAACTGTGTGCAAAAGAAAGTCAGTCCTCCTGCTAGCAGGTCCTCAGCCATCTCCATCAGTGTCCGAACGTCAGGATGGTGTGGAGGAAAAGCAGGATGCGGAGGCAGCAGAGCTGATAAATATAGATAACGCTTTGTGACACGAGCGCTGGCCCGTGGGGGACTTGACCATGGAGCCGAACAAAATGGCTTTTGCTTTACTCCCGGCCAGGGAGAATTTTGGTGTTCCTAAATATTTATGTAGAGGAGTAAACACATGTCAACGCTGATCTTTTGCTGGCAAATTCAGCCACAAGCAGAGCAGCGGTCTCTGACCCACGTCTTCCACTAGCTCGCTCTCCCCAGAGCTGCTGATATATGCTAATGCGCACGTCCTCACTGCCCACTTCGAGAAAGGACACATAAACTCAGCCGTGCACTCCGCTCAGCAACATTTCACTGGAACAGGAAATAATGCACACAATATGGCTTTTTTAAGAGTCTTTACTAGTTCAGCTAATGAGTTAAATAAGGGTGAAATTGTGGAATCAAGCGGATGTAATTTTGCACCATCATAAACTATTATACTCTCTCCAATGCTAGTAATAGACCTCCCATTACAAAAGGTAATGAGCAGATAAACTTATGGCTTACAGGAAGGCTTATAATGTGACTATTTTCCCAATAATTCTGCACAACAGTGAGCATATACAACATACATACACCAACCACCCATAACATTAAAACCACCTACATTCATTGTCCATGTTAGCAGCTCCACTGAGCATACAGGTGCACTCTGATACAGACTGGAGTCCATCTGTTTCTCTGTAAACTTTATTAGCCTCCTTTCTCCTGTTCTTTCATGGCCAGGACCCCCCACAGTGCAGCTATTACTTGTATGGTCAATCATTCTCAACACAGCAGTGACCCTGATGTGGTGGTGGTGTGTTAGTGTGTGTTGTGGACCAGTGTTAATTTGGACAGGTGATTTTGATTTAGTTTTCTGACTAAAATGTATATTAGTTTTAGTCACATTTTAGTCATCTATTGTTAGTTTTAGGCAATTAAATGTTGAAATGATTTAATCTAATTTCAGTTATGTATTTTTTTAGTTATACTGTTTTAAATAAGAGATATTTTCAGATCGCTTCTTCATTCCTTTTGTCCTTCTGTGACATTTTCGCTTCGTTTTTATTCGTCGGTGAAAAGTCTAATACTTTTAGTCATAGTTTTTGTTTTAAAATATGAGTTTTTATTTAGTTCTCGTCTTGTTTTCACTGTGAAAAAATGGTGGTCAATGAATATTTTTTGTGGTAATTATCGTTAACGAAATTAACACTGTTTTGGACTGAGAATATTCCACCAACCAAAAATATCAAGCCAATAGTGTCCTGTGAGCACAGATTAAGGACTAGAGGATGACCAGCGCAAACCATGCTGGGACAGATGAGAATGATCCATCACCTGCTCCATGGGGGTCCCTGATCATTGAAGAACAGGTGAAAGAAGGTTAACAGAGTATACAGAGATGGACTACAGTGAATGTAGGTACAACATTTTAATGCACAGCCTATAGGCCATGAAAACTGACGGCTCTCTTGCCTCTCTGCTGTGCTCTGCAGTAACACTTGTAGTCTCTTTAAAGTAGAGTTTCTAAGTGTTTAATGCCGGCTCCTGTTACTCCGTGCACTTGGGCTGTGAATGCTTCTCCTAATCACACAGAACCACTGAGAGCCTCTGGGCGCTCGGCTTTCTCTCCCCAACAAACCCCTCTGCGATTCCACTCACCAGCCCACAGGCCGAACCAACAAGGGATTACAGGAGCAGAAGAAGAGCGCTGAGAGGCTCTGGGAATTTCAGGGCGGAACAATTGAGATTGTGTGTGTTTTGCAGATGTCAAATTCCCACTTGATTATTCAGTGTAGATTGACTCTAAACATTTACAAGCAGGATTAAAATAGAACCGCCTCTCAAAACCAGTCCCCTGACATCCTTCTTGGAAAACTGTAGATAAATGCTGTAACTTTGTCCTCTGAATGGTAAACTCCATTGGGGGAATAGTACAGTGTGTGTGAGGCTCACAGATCAATTTATCCACACCAAAGGGCCAGATTTGCTCCCAGAAGTTATGTGAAGATGCTCACATTTGCTGCATGAGAGGACCAATCAGCTTCAAAACACCCAGTCAATTGAGCATATTTACAAAGCTTTTGTAGAAACCACAAACTAGAAACATAAGCATCTCATTTAACTGGCACGTTACTTATATCCATATATATGCACTGTATATGCTGTATATATTCTTTTCTGAGCTTCTTGTGAAGCAATATTCTTGGGGTACCTCAGGGCTCTATGCTCTTTTCAAAAGATTTTAGCTCCACTGACCATATACAGTGTCTTGTCAAAGTATTCCCTCCTTCCTCTCAACCTGGAATTAAAATGGATTATTTGAGGATTTGCATCATTTCATTTACAGAACATGTCTACAGCTCTGAACATCTGATTTTCTTTTTATAGTGAAGCAAACAACAAATAGGACAAAAGAACATGAAACTGCATAACTATTCACGCCCCTAAAGTCAGTAATAATACAGTACTGCGGCAATTCCAGCTGCCATCACTTTGGATAAATCTCTATGAGCTTGCCGCATCTCGTCACTGGGATTTCTGCCCATTCCTCCAGCAAACTGGATCCAGCTCCTTCAAGTTTCTGCTGGTGAACAGCGATCTTCAAGTCTGAACACAGATTGTATTAAGGTCTGGGCTTTGACTAGGCCATTCCAATACTTTTACACGTTTACCCTTAAACCACTCGAGTGTTGCTTTAGCAGTATATTTTGGGTTGTTGTCCTCTGTCCCAGTCTCAAATCACTGACAGACAAAAACAGGTTTTGCTCAAGAATACCCCTGTATTTAGCACCATCCATCTTCCCCTCGACTCAGACCAGTTTCCCAGTCCCTGCTGCGGATAAACATTCCCACAGCATGATGCTGCCACCACCATGTTTCACTGAGGATGGTGTTCTTGGGGTGATGAGATGTGTTGGTTTTGCCCCACAATTAGCATTTTCCTTAGTGGCGGAAAAGTTCAGTTTTGGTCTCATTTGACCAGAGCACCTTCATTTGGGGAATCTCCAACATGCCTCTTGGCAAACTCAAAGCCTTCCTTTTTTCTCTATAAGTAAAGGCTTTATTTTGGCCACTCTTCCATAAAGCCCAGCTCTATGGAGTGTACAGCTTATTGTGGTCATATGGATCGATACTCCAGTCTCTACTTGGGAACTCTGCAGCTCCTTCAGGGTTATCTTTGGTCTCTGTGCTGCCTCCCTGATAAACGCCCTCCTTGCCTGGTCTGACAGCTTTGTTGGGCAGCCCTCTATTGGCAGGTTTGTTGTGGTACTAGGTTCTTTCCAATGATAACTGTTTTGATGGTGCTTTTGGATATTTGATGGAGATTTTTATATTTTTTTATAACCCAACCCTGACCTGTACTTCCTAACAACTTTGTTAACTTATGGTGACCAGTAAAACCTGGAGTCCAGTCTGGTGGGGAAAAAAACATTTCATACGAATGCAATTATATTACAGCTATGAAGATACGCTTGTGTGAACTTGATACACGTGTAATTACATAAGCTGAACTGCTATAATTCATCAGTAACTTTTGTTACTGTTGCTGTGTAAGTACAAATTTATTAGAGACAATATAAAGTGGGAGCAAAAAAGAATAGTGTCCCCAGACTGTCACGATTACAAGATTAGAGCCCACTTCATGCAAATTGATGGATTATGTCAGCAGCAGAGAAGGTTATCTCCATTGTGCCACATTCAAACAAGCAACGTTAAGTCCGCTGTGGAGAGGAGTAAGGAAAAAACAGGGCACAATGGCTGATTATCGGCCTTGTGCTTTGTGGATCAGTGGCAAGGCAGAGGTTGGAGGGCATGAGTGATAAGAGGACACGAGACTAGGAAGCAGATGGTCAGAGATCACAGAAAGGCCACGGCTTTCCTGTCTAGTACTAAAAGGAATGAATGGTATCTAGTGGCAGTATGAAAAATCTGTGCACGGACATGGAAGCTGGTTAACAATACAAGAGCCATCCTAAAAAAATATGTGCAAACGCTCTTATTTGAATAGATCATGTCAACGTTTTTGATGATAGAGAGAAATATTACTGGATTGCAGTACTGGATTGCTTTGTTTAACTAAACAAAGTACCCATTTGGCCATTTGAGTGTGTTCAATGACCAGAACAACGTGCAGATATACAGTACAGCACCTAAACATGTCATTTAAAAACATTTATCTTGGCAGTAAGTGTGCTGCTACTTGTAAACACACCATATATCATTAAAATATAAAAATGTACAAACTAAAAGGCTTATGAAGGATTAGAGCAGAACTACCCAGGACTCCTGGAGGCGGCTGTGGTTGAAGGTTAGAGAAACATCATCCCCAATTCTCCAAATCATCCCAAAAGTATTGGATGGAGCACCATTATTCCAGAGTCATATTGTTCAGGGTTTCTACTGGATTTTGGAGAACTGCTAGAAGGATTTGATTGCATTTGATTTGATTGAGCTTTAGTGAGGTCAGGATGTTGGATGATAACCAACCCACCTCTTCCCCAACTCATCCCAAATTAGATGGAGCACCATCATTCCAGGGATTTTTTTTTAGATTCAACTTTTTGCACAACAACAGAATCTGACCTCTGAATATGAACACATAGCCCCAAGCTGTGGGCAGCGCCATCCACGGTGGCCGAGCAGGAGTTGGGGTTTAGGTGCCTTGCTCAAGGGCACTTCAGTCATGACCTGCCCGGGGAACAAACTGGTGACCAGATCACAAGACCAGTTCCCTAACCACCAGGCCCACAGCTCCACAGCTCAATGCTGGGGGGCTTTATACCCCTCTAGCCCATGCCTGGCATTAGGCATGGTGCCAGTATTCATGCTCATCTGCTGCAAAGTCCTATTGTATTGGCAGTACTCCTCTACAGACTCTAAACAAGCTGCACTTGTGCATTTGTACATCTGAGTCAACTTAAAGTAGAGGAATGCATTCATTAGAAGGGGTGTCCACAAATATTTGGACACACTGTGTTATCTCTCATTTGGTGTACAGTCCCTAAAGAGACCGTTTACCAAGAAACATGGAGCATATTGGGTGGCCAAGCATCTGCTTTGACTGAGCATCTGCAGTTCTGATGAACAACAGACAAATAAATACATCAATAATAAAACGGCTCTCGCGCTTTCCTCTTAGATTCCTAGACCGACTCGCCGGCCTCATTTCAAGCTTTCCCCCAGCTCACTGGGGGCTGCCACGTCCCTTCAGAGACCGGAGTCTCACGTTCCTTCTCTAATCGCACAGAGGCGTATGACCCTGAGGATGGGAAGAAGAGAAGAAGAAATTACTTTCATTAAGAAATTCAGATTTCTTCCCATCCTTTTGATCTTGTGCCAGAAGAACATTTATGCTGATGAAATGCATAAGTAAAGTTCTTAAATTATCCCGCTCCTCTTTAGTGCGCAGATCTGAGTTGGAAAACTTCCAGAGAAGACAACTACAATCAGTCTGAGTGCTGCTGGATTGGGGGCTGATTTAAAGGATGGTCTGAGTCACTGATACAGTATTGTTGTTCAGGGCTGCATTTGTTTAAAGGTATTTGAGCAAATCAATCAAACGCTGGATAACCACAGTGGAAATGAATGGAATGTGCTACAGCCTGTAAATGAGTACTGTAGATAAATCACTGCTGAAATAAGAGGATAACTGGGTACATGACATAAAGCATATACAGATGTCACATAGGACTCATGCGTAACTGCAGTCACTTACGCTGTTTGGCATGTAATCACATACTTACTGCAATTACACTACAGTGATGCTCATAGTTGCCAAGGAAACTCTTTCCTGGCAGCGCTACCACATACCTGTTTATTGCTTTGTAATTGAAGGTGAAAACCTGACAGCCCTGTGTGTTCACGACAAAGGCCTGGGAAAGCACTGAAAGGAATAACCAAGGAGAAATGTCATGAATTCACAGGAGGAGCTCTCTGTGAGAGTAATTACACACTGCTTTAAGTGCTTCGCACACTAGAAAGGATCATGAAAGGCACAGATCATCATGGATATACAGCACAGCTCTCATCAGACACCTAAATAAACTCAGCAAGCAACAAACAGAAAGCGTTCGGAAGGCCAGCCAGCTGTGATTTAGGGATCTTTCAGTGAGTACTTGTAAACATAATGTACATCTGTAAACTGTAGATGCAGTACTCTGCTCTTACTGTGACTTCACTGCTTTTCAGGTGAGGCTCGCTGAAGGCAAAAACGGCAAGTCTTGAAGACAACTGCACAACACAGAGTACATACAGCGCCACACAACTACAATACTGACACAGTTCACTGCGGTTCATGATGTTATTCTCATTTTATCTTCATTACACATGAAGTGACATCAGAAATCTCAAATTATTCGAATATTTAAGTCTGTATTTACATAAATTAGTACATATAAAAATGTCACTTTACATGTAATGAATGAAACATTTATGTAAATCTACGTTTTTTAATTAAATTATGGACTAAAATTTGACCATTTAGTCATTTTTGGAGATGTGCATTTCATTTGGATGGATAGACAGATGGATGGATCCATCCATCCAAAATTTCCTCTACCCATTCAACCAACCAACAATCTCGCCATCCATCCAACCCACCAACCATCCATCCAATCAAACCTCCATCTAACCAACCAACTAACCCTCCATCAAACAAACCATCCATCCACCCTCCATCCAATCAAACCTCCATCCATCCCACAACCAACCAAACCTCCATCCATTCAACTTTCCATCCAACCAACCCTCCCATCTAAGTAACCATCCACCCACCATCCAACCAAACCTCCTTCTAACCAACCATCCATCCATCCAACAACCAACCATTCCTCCATTCAACCAACCCTCCCATCTAACCAACCATCCATCCCTCCATCCAACCAACCAACCATCCATCCAACCAATCATCTCTCCTACCAATCAACCAAACCTCCATCCATCCAACCAACCATTCCTCCATCCAACCAACTCTAACATCTAACCAACCATCCACCCTCCATCCAACCAAACCTCCTTCTAACCAACCATCCATCCAACTAACTAACCATTCGTCCATCCAACCAACCCTCCCATCTAACCAAACATCCATCCCTCCATCCAACCAGCCATCTCTCCATCCAACCAAATCGCCATATAACCATCCATCCAACAACCAACCAAACCTCCATCCATCCAACCAACCAACCATTCCTCCATCCAACCAACTCTCCCATCTAACCAAACATCCATCCCTCCATCCAACCAACCCACCATCTAACAAACCATCCATCCAACCAACCATTCCTCCATCCAACCAACCCTCCCACCCAACCAAACATCTCTCCAACCAATCAACCATCTCTCCATCTAACCATCTACACCCAATCAAATTATTATTGGATTTATTAAAATGGACTAAATGCACCAGTAAAACAACAGTAGCAAATTTTTAAATAATATAAATAACTATGGGTGCAATAAGTTGAAGACTTTCTGAATCACACTGACAGTTACATAAACTTGAAAGATCCTTTTCTCTTTCCTTCATTAATCAGATGAACTTTTTTACTGGAACTACCTACAAACCATCAGGTGTTTAGTTTAAAAGAGACTAAAATGGTGTTAAATCAGCTCTGTAGCAGATCCAATACACAGACTGAAATCTCACTGGTTTCATTGCATCTGGCATGTGACAGTATTATGCTAGACTTGCAATTGCTTTAAATATGTGATGTCTGCACTATAAATACCATTATTTCATCTTATTGGCTGCGTTCTGCTTCCTGTAGGGTTGTGAAATATTGGAGCATAGTATTTGTAAGTGCCAGTGTAAATGAAGTGCTTCAATTAAAACAGTCATTCTTAAAGAATAACACTGGATAAGCAGATTAATCTCAGTATAAAAAGGCATCTCTGCCTAGATGTGTTTGGTAACTAATGCAAATTGTGCTTTTCTACACATTTGGTAGTGAGTTGGTGGTTTTTGGTGTTTCTTCTTCTGGACATGCCTACATCCTCGGGTCTGTATAGACCAGTCTAGAAGGTAGTGAAATCTCAATGCTAAGACGTACAGTAGCCATGCGGTCACACTCTGGTCTACCACTGTATTCTCCATGAGCTATGAAGCAACTTTATCATAGAGCTGCTAGCATTTCAATTTAGAAACAAAACAATACAGCATCTGTTAACAAAACACCGTTTCATTCAAATGCTCAAATATAATTGTATTTGGCATATTCTCTGGTTATTTTAGTAATATTCCTGATTTGTGAAAGAGAAGTGGTGCAATAAAAGAGGAAGCCAGTAAAGACAGTGCTGCATCAGTACTCACCATAGCGTCAAAAAAATTAAAAAGGAGAACACAAAGACCGCATTGGGAAGTTAAGAAAATGTACCATGGAAGAAAAACCCACCACCAAACCCATCTAAGTAAACAGTACCAAAATGCCAGGCACATTTTGGGGGGCAGACCAACATGATGTGGATTTGTGGCTGATTTCATTGTTCTGGGTTCAAGACGTTAAATAAAAAATCAGCACAACCCTAAATAAAAGCAACCCAATGAAGATTCACACTGAGGCCTTTAAGGTCAGCGGAGGTCAGGCCTGGCCTTTGGCACCTGAGTGGGAACTGAAGTGAGTGACAGAGCAACCAAACATGTGGTCTTTAGTGCAGGTGTGGAAAAGGTTTTGACATCATATGCGTGATGTCGGACTCTCACATCTGACTGTTGGTATGTGTTAAACTTGAGCTTGAGTCACTGACGGCTTCAAAACAAGACCATGTGAGACCCTGAGAACAGGGAAGATGGTCTTCAGGTAAAAGTTTTAGAACATTTCTGGTTGACACCCAGTTGGTCAGGGGTTCATCCTACAGCAAGATAATGACCCAAAACAAAATCTGTGTGCAGCTTATATAACAGTGTACATTTATTCTTCCCTCAAAATAACTCAACATACAGACACTAATGTCTAAACCACCAGCAACAAAAGTGAGTACACCCCTTAGTGAAAGTTCCTGAAGTGTCAATATTTTGTATGGCCACCATTATTTTCCAGAACTGCCTTAACTCTCCTGGGCATGGAGTTTACCAGAGCTTCACAGGTTGCCACTGGAATGCTTTTCCACTCCTCCATGACGACATCACGGAGCTGGCGGATATTCGAGACTTTGCGTTCCTCCACCTTCCGCTTGAGGATGCCCCAAAGATGTTCTATTGGGTTTAGGTCTGGAGAAATGCTTGGCCAGTCCATCACCTTTACCCTCAGCCTCTTCAATAAAGCAGTGGTTGTCTTAGAGGTGTGTTTGGGGTCATTATCATGCTGGTACACTGCCCTGCGACCCAGTTTCCAGAGGGAGGGGATCATGCCCTGCTTCATTGTTTCACAGTATATATTGGAGTTCAACTCCCCAACATCTGCTGCACTCATGCAGCACCAGACCATGGCATTCCCACCACCATACTTGACTGTAGGCATGACACACTTATCTTTGTACTCCTCACCTGATTGCCGCCACACATGCTTGAGACCATCTTAACCAAACAAATTAATCTTGGTCTCATCAGACCATAGAACATGGTTCCAGTAATCCATCTTCAGGAAACTGTTTGCAGGCTTTCTTGTGTACAGACTTCAGAAGAGGCTCCTTTTGGGGTGACAGCCATGCAATTTGATGTAGTGTGTGGCGTATGGTCTGAGCACTGACAGGCTGACCCCTGTCCCATGAGATTTTGGAGGGAAAATGACCAGCAGCGACATTAGACATTAATGGCTGTATGTTGGGGAGTTTTATTGAGTTGTATGTCGGTAATTACAGATTACAGCGACGACCAGTAAAAGGGAGGTTTTAGAGTACCCTGTCCCCAGTCGGACAGTCACGAGTCTGGTATGCGGTGTGTGATGTAGTTTAACGTACCGACAGTGGGGTTTTCCTCGGAGAAGACTTCAGACATGTGTTCTTTCGGACGTTTGTCAAAGGACTTCTACCTAATGACCTTGGTACAAGATA
>BRDA01006003.1:7266-28721 GCA_036984385.1 Crenuchus spilurus | reverse complement strand
AGTGTGTTACTAATGGTTCTCTTTGAGACTGTGGTCCCAGCTCTCTTCAGGTCATTGATCAAGTCCTCCTGTATAGTTTGGGGCTGACTCCTAACCTTTCCCCATGAATCTTGCATGGAGCCCAAGACAGTCATCTTGTGTTTCTTCCAGTTTCTAATAATTGGGACAACAGTTGTTGCCTTCTGACCAAGCTGCTTGCCTATTGTCCTGTAGCCCATCCCAGCCTTGTGCAGGTCTAAAATTTTGTCCCTGTTGTCCTTAGGAAGCTCTTTGGAGTGTGATTAATTGAGAGTGTGGACAGTTGCCTTTTATAGACATAACAAGTTCAAACAGGTGCAGTTAATACAAGTAATTAGTGCAGAATAGGAGGGCTTCTTAAAGAAGAACTAACAGGTCTGTAAAAGCCAGAATTCTCGCTGGTTGTTTATTGACCAAATACGTATTTTCCACCATAATTTAGAAATAAATTCTTTAAAAATCTTTCAGTGTGATTTCCTGGATTTTTTTTTCTCATTTGTCTCTCATAGTTGAAGTGTACCTATGATGAAAATTACAGACCTCTCTCGTCTTTCTAAGTAGGAGAACTTGCACAATCAGTGGCTGACCAAATACTTTTTTCCCCCACTTTATATAGCGCATTTCTAATACCTAAGGATGCTTTACAATCAACACACTCCTGTTACACACTTACAACTCAAACACACACACCGGTGAGAAGCAGCAGCCAATCACACACAGCATACCTTCACCTGGAAGTGACCATCCGCCTTGAGCACTAGAGAGACAGAGTGCCAACCATATCTGGGCATACATTCATACACACAGCCATACACTTTCACACTTTCGTTCACACACACCAGGCTCATTTAGAGTAGCCAATTCACCTGATCTCCATGTTTTTGGACCGGAAGACACCCAAGCAGACACGGGGAGAACATGGAAACTCTTGGGGACTTGGACCCAAGACCTCAGTGCTGAGAGGCAAACGTGTTAACCACCAAGCCACTGTGCTACCCCGAAATTCAGCCTCTAGAGTGTTTGTGAGGTCAGGATGTTGAATGTTCAGCAGGACATCATCCCCAACTCATCCCAAAAGAAAAGTATTGGATGGACCAGTGCTTTAAAGCTGAATTCTGGGGTCTTTGGCATGTTGCCAATAGGTTCATGTTTATGTGCATATTCTATTGGTTTCTCCACAAAGACTAGACAAGCTGTGTGTACATCTGTGTCAGCAATAAGTGCAACTTAAAGTAGTTGAATGCATTTGGACATATACTGTATATATTCTTGTGCAACTTTACAGTATATAATGTTATGTTATTATTGATTAATGTTTTATTTCACAATCCCGTCCTTTAACAATATTAGAAGCTCATAACATGATGAGAAAAACTGAGATAAACTGAGATAAAATGAGCTCTTTTGCTGGCTGGCGCTGCACTGGGCTGTTTGTTTCTCTGATGCTATGGGAGGAGCTGTGCTGTTGTTTGATTGGCTGTTAAACATCTGTTCTAATGGACAGCAGGTGCCAATCAATGTTATTTGCAGCAAAACAGAAAAGGAAGAAAACTCATGATGCTCACAGCAGTGGAGGCAGAAGCTGATAAATATCCATTATCTATTTAAAAAGTGGTGACCAAGTCTCAAATAACTTAAAAATACTTTTAATGTTATTACAGTATATTATGTATCATTTTACAAAGTTTTATTCTTTCTATCATGTTTGCAATGTTGAAAAAACATATAAACGGATTTGTTTGTTACACTCTACACATTAAATTGTATAGTGGTTATAATGTAAAGTGATGGCATGGTGCATTCTGAAATTAACTTTCTCTTTCATTCTCTCTCTCTCTCTCTCTCTCTCTCTCTCTCTCTCTCTCTGGTTTTCTCTCATATCTCTCTTATCCTCCATCCTGTCTTTCTCTCTTATCTCTCTGACTTTCTCATCTCTCTGTTATCTGACTCATCTTTCTCTCTGACTCTCATCTCTCTCTCTCTCTCCTCACCTCTCTCTCATCTCTCTCTTTATTTCTTATATCTCTCTCTGACTCGCTTTCTCATGCTCCCACTCATTCTCTGTCTTTCTCTTGTTCATTCATTTTCTCTCTTTCTCATTTCTCTCTGACTCTCACTCATCTCTATTTCTCTCTCATATCTGTCTCTCATCTCTCTCTCTTTCTTTCTTTCTCCTCTGTCTCTGATTCTCATTTTTACTCTCTCTCTCTTTCTCATCTTTATGTCTGGCTCATCTTTTTCTCTCTGTCTCATATCTCTCTCTCTTTCCCTCTCCCTCACCTCTATCATCTATTTCTTCTCACTCTGTGTTTTTGCCTCTCTCATCCTCCATTCTTTCTCTTTCATCTCTTTCTCATCTTTGTCTCTCTGATTCTCATCTTTCTCTCCCGGTGTTGTATCTCTCTCTCTGACTTTCGTTCTCTGCAGCTGCTAAGCGGCCCTCCTCTGTCTCCTCTCTGAGTGGGATCGTGAGCCGGATGGCCTCATCAGGGGGCACGTCTCGTGGGAGCTGCACCTCCGTCAACACTGTGTGCTCAGATAGTGACCGTGCGGCCAGCCTCAGCTCCTCTGCCTCCTCTGCCTCACTTCAGGATGCGCACTCTTCCTCCTCCTCTTCCTCTCTGCCCTATGGCACTGTGCCCGCCTACCCCTGCCCCCAGCGCCAGGGATCCGACATTAGCCTGGACCTCACCCCCCTGTCCCTGCTGCCCGGAGCCACACCCTCCACACCACTGCCCAAACTGTCCCGCCTGCAGAGGGTGGCACTGGAGATCGTAGAGACAGAGCAGGCCTATGTGAGGGACCTGAAGAGCATAGTGGAGGTAATGTTGCTACATCTGTTGCAAGTGGAAACTTGACTTATGAGTGAATCAACTTACAAATTTTCCATGATGTGAGCCGTCGCTCGGTAGATTTTTTTGCTTTATGATATGAGCTGAGATGTGAGTTACAAGCGAGCGAGCTTCCGCCACCCGCCACTAGGAGTCACTAGCAATTGTGAGTGAGTGCCAAGATCAGTGCTGAGAAGAAGTGGTCATGCGTTGGCAGCTCACTCTTGCTTCACTCATTTGTGAAACAAACAAATGTCAGTAAAGAAGAATAAGAAGATTAAGTGAAGTGAAAAATAACAAATAAAAAGTAGCAATAAAGTTTAGCATTTAAGTGTAGCATAGTGTGTAAGTTAAGTTTAGCAATAAATTGTCATTTTAAGTATGTAGCGAGTAAGTTAAGAATGAAAAATGAAAAATCCCCCAAACTCCTGCATCAATGTCCTCCACCTCCGCCAGCATCTTTCTCTAATCTTCAAGGTCAATACACTTAATAAACCATTTTATTTCTTTACATTCTCTTTTATTATGTATTATAATTATTTTAATTGCTATTTAAAAGTACATCTTTCTTATGTAAAAACACATAATGGGGGCCTCGAGTGGGTCAACAGGCTAAAACGCTGACACTATGACCAGAGGATTGTGAGTTCAAATTCCATGAATGTTTGCGATCAACAACTCTCCCTATCACTTTCACACTGCAATGTCTGCTGGCTCAGGTGTCTACTGATTGGTCCATTTGAAGCTGGGAATCCTGTGCTTTCCTCCAAGTGTGTTGGATCCCCAGTGACAGCGTATCAGCGGTAGTTCGAAAAGAGGCGGTGGCCACATCACACGCAACTGAGGAGGCGTGTGCTTGTCTTCATCCTCCTAGAGTCAGGGACATTGCAAAGTGATGGGGAGGGTCCTAATGGATGGGATAGGTTAATTGACTACTACTACTACATTGGGAAAATTGGCAAAACATAAATAAATAAATAAATAAATAAATAAATAAAAACACATAATGAAAAAATTGGTGTGGTTTTTGGGGGAAGGAAATGTATTCATAGCATTTCAATTCATTTTAATGGGGAAATTTAATTTGATATATGAGCAAATTGAGTTACAAGCTTCACAGAATGAATTAAACTCTTAAGTCAAGGTTCCATTGTACTTTTATTAGTAAATATCATCAAAGACATAAGAAGTGAAGAACTTGAAAGTAAGTAAATACTGCAATCAAGTACAATTAACTAAAACTGATTGTCAGTTGAAGTAGCAGGCTTTGTGTGGTGGAATGCAATAAATATACACCAAATGCTGCCACCTACAGCATTGGAGGAGCATAGCATTTACACAGAAATCATACAGGTAATGTAGGAACACAAATTAAAATGGTAACAATGCACCATCGGATTGATACAGTTTGAGGGATTGTTATGTCACTAATATCTTGGCAAATAGACTACACTTAAGATACGGTGGCAATTGTTTAAATCTTAAATTTTTGGCGAATTTTACTTCTAAAACATTGAAAAGCTAGGTATCCACAAACCTTTGACAGGCAGCGTAGAGCTCACACTGAGAATGCTTTGAAGTCTAACATATTTGACTCACACATGAATATTTGATCCACTTGGATGAGAACGGACACCTCCAGTAGACTTTTATATGCGCCTTGTCTCTTCCCAAACTGTACGTGCCTGAGGCGTTCCTGCTCAGCTTCAGGAATCTGAACTGACACAAAGGCCATTATTTCTGCATTAATGGTATCATATTTACTTCAGAAGTAATATATGAGCCCTGTAGCTGATAGCAGGGAATAGCTGGATATTTGGACCTGCCAGCGGCCATTTTCTCCTGATCACTGTGAGATGTGGTCGTGCCATTCATCACACTCTCAGGTGGAGGGGAGGAGGCCATGGCAGCAGATGAAAGCAACAGTAAATTTAATCTGTCACTTCAAACGAATGTTTGCACCGTTTCTCTCCGGGGTCAGCCGACCCGGGACAATGAGGAGGCTGTTGTTCATATCTCGCGCGCGCACACACACACACACACACACACACACACACACACACACACACACACACACAAACGCATGAATCAGCTGGTGCTAAATAATATAAGAGACTCTTTGTACAGACTCTCAACACGTCTGTCATATTCCATGTGGATTCTGATGCTGCCAGAGTCACTGACCTCTGATGAAGGTCACTAAGCTTCTGTCAATACAGGTGGGAGGTGGAGCGGCTCAGTAGTTTGAGGAATTTCACCTCACTGCTGAGTTATCAATTTTAAAGGAACGTTACACTAACCAAAAAACACAATTTTCTACATACCTCATATGTAGTCAATCAACCAAGACATGTTTTGGGTCCACATTTTGATTCTGTAGCTGTGAAGCTAATGTGTCCAATACTAGAACTCAATAGTCAACTAAGTTGTTTTCATTAAAATACAAACACTAAAACCTGATCAACCTGCATCCAGATCTTAATTAAGGTCTCACAGACTAGTTGATGTGGTTTATGACACAGAATGACAATAAGTCCACACTGTGAGCTTTAAATATGTAGCTGTGATGTGTCAGTAGTGGTAACATGACATATACACTACTTAGGGATGTTTGACTTTTGGGTGAAATTGATGGAAAACGTGAAACGTTCAGGCTACAGTGATATTATATCATTAAAGTCGGGCATTTAAGTAGAAGCATGCAGGGATGATTTCATCATCTCAAACTATTTATCGAAACAGAAGCCAACAACAGTGGTGAGTAAACTCCAACAAACAATGTCAGTGTCTCAATAATGTGTCATGTGACCTCGAGCATTAATTACAGCTACACAACGACGTCTCAGGCTGTTCACAAGTCGACTTAATGTCTGTTGAGGTGGCAACATAACATTCTTGAAGGGTCCTCAGGTCATTGAGGTTCTGGGGTACAGAGTTACGAGCGTCTACACTGTGACTCAGCTGATCTCAATGGTTTTCAGTGGGATTCATGTCTGGAGACAGTGCCGCTCCATTTGAGGTACCACAGTCTCCAGCAGCCGTTCCTTTAATGATGCGACTTCGATGAGCTGGAGCTTCGTCATCCATGAAGATGAAATGAGGCCTGTGTTGTTCATGCAGAGGCACAATGACTGGATTAATGATGTTATTAGAGTAATATGGGCTCGTCACTGTACCATTGACTCAGTGTAGAGCAGTTCTGTATTGAGCAGACACACTAACACCACCACCACCAAAGGCCCGTCTGGTGACAACAGTAGCTGATACACAGCGTCTCCTTCACGTCTCATCGTTGGCGGCCATCATTTCTGCTCAGCGTGAATGAACTTTCATCAGTGAACAGCACTGAGGCCCACTGGTCCCTCATCAAGTGAAAATGCTCCCTGACCCATACAAGAGGATGCAGCCTGTGCCTAGTTATGTGGTCAGGTACCCTTCCAGGTCGTCTAGCACACAGACCACACTGATGTAAATGGTTTTGATTGGTCTGACGTGACACTTGGGGGCCTCTCACATCCCTTAAATGTGCTGGAGTTGTGTGGCATCATCATCCGGGTCCGCAGGGCACTGTTCACAATGAAGAGGTCATCAGTGTGGGATGTGGCCAAAGGACGTCCACTTCTGTGTTTTTCTGTGACTCTTCCAGTCTCTCTGTATCTCTGTTACAACTTGCTGATGACACTCTGTGACACTCTAAGCTCAGTGCTCACTTCTGTCTGAGAACATCCTGTTTGAAGCCTCACAATGGTGAGGTATTGATGATCAGGTGTTAGTGGTTGTCTTGGTGTCATTGGTTCAAACACGTGTTGCATATTTAGCCGTTAAGCTCCTCGTTAACAGCAAGTTGGGCAAAAAGTACTGAAACACTGAACAGATGGACATGTGCAGTCAAAAGTTTAGAGAAGGTCACATTAAGTTCACATGTAAAGGTAAGAGTGCCTCCTGAAATTTCATCCGAAAGCCAACTATCCCTAACTTTTTGTGACTAGTGTAATAAATTTTGTGTTTAAGTCACAACTTATATATATAAGGTCTTATTATATAAATGTATTGTTAATTTAGCATCCCCAACAACGGGTTTACTCAGGTTTGATTGTAGTGAGCCTTTAATGTACATAATCGAACTTGAACCTCTAAAGCTCCTGACCGTTGTGACTCCCTGAGGAGTTTTATCCAGTAACTACACTGCAAACAATACAAACTGGCCGAGTTATTGTTCAGTGGTAAGAGTGTGGAGGGCAAGGCTGGAAGCTCTGGTGGTTCCAAAGAGCATGAAGGGTACTGTTTATATGCTGAGGAACATACACATGTGCAGATTTACAGACAAACTGAATTTTACGCCTGCATGCCAGTTGTCTCTCGGCCCGGAGTTTGGGCCAGACCAGCGGTGAATGACGGGGTCACACCGGAGCTCATGTTGAAATGTGGGATTTTTACACAGGCTTTTGAAGTTGTGGGCATGTTGCCCGTGCTGACTGTTAACAGGTGTAGTTTAGGCGCAGTGATGGTGATGTGTGTGTGTGTATACATATGTGATTGACAGAAACAGAATCCAGGGTCAGTTGGGTCGAAATGCTTGAAATGTATCATTTATTCTTATCATTCGTGGGCCTTTTGAAGTGAACCGCTTTAAGATGCAGTAAAAGTGAAGGCATGCGAGTGCGGCCTGGCCAGCGAAGAGATGCCTTTAGATCTGATGGCCGTAAATTGCTGAGAGAGCAGAGGAATACTGCTGTTTTATCATCTGTAGCTTCAAAACGGGACATCGTTGCTGGGTGGGGGTTTGTGTGACACACTGCTGACTCGGGGATTTGCACATATGATCTGGTCTGGAGCTGCTATTAGTAATAGCCGTCTGGTTTTGATAGAAAGCCTGCAGAACTATGATGTCAAACCTGCTTGAAAGAACTTTGCTTTGTGTGTGTGTGTGTGTGTGTGTGTGAGGGAGAGAAAGAATTGGGGAACATTTTGGGGGAACTGACTGAGTGAAGCCCCCTTTTCCTTTATGCTATGTCCCAGCCAAATAGGACAGGAAATTGAGGGGGGTGATGGAGGGGGGAGGTTGGCTGTATCCCTTATTCTGGGGCACGGGTGGAGGGGCCGCTCACAAGAGAGGGACACACTTCTTCTCCTCCAAACTCTGACCTAGTTTCTCAGACAAAGAGTGTGCAACTTTCAGTGACTCGCTCTCTTTCCCTCCCTCTCCCTCCCTCCGTTTGTTTCTTTTCTTGTTTCTTTGTCTGTTTTCCTCTCTGAAATCCCCCACTGAAATTGTACTTTCTTTCTCTCTTTCTTCTGAGCTTGTTCTACATTCTATCTTTGTTGTGGTTGACTCTCTTACTGTTGTTTGTCTACTGTGTTTCTTTAATTCCTCACTCACTCTGCATTGTTTTTCATGCATTTTTTGGAATTAGAATCATTAGGATGTGAACATGCACTTCCACTCAAAAGTTTGGGGTCAACCATTAAATTAAATCAAATCTTCCATAACAAATCCACAAATGCTGCTGCTCCAGATACACATTCTTCTGTGGTAGAAGAGTATCTCCTATAAGATACTAACAACGAGTTCATAGGCTTTAGTACAGCTGTTTACACAAGTTTTGTGAAACATGGGAATATTGTGGATGCACTAGAATAGGAAATATTAGTTCATAAACAGCCTCAATAAACAGTATTAATCACTAGAATAGGAGATATTAGTCCATAAACAACCTCAATAAACACTATTAATCACTAGAATAGGAGATATTAGTCCATAAACAACCTCAATAAACACTATTAATAACTAGAATAGGAGATATTTGTCCATAAACATCCTCAATAAACACTATAAATCACTAGAATAGGAGATATTTGTCCATAAACAACCTCAATAAACACTATTAATCACTAGAATAGGAGATATAAGTCCATAAACATCCTCAATAAACCCTTTAAATCACTAAAATAGGAGATATTAGTCTATAAAAAACCTCAATAAACATTTTTAATCACTAAAATAGGAGATATTAGTCCACAGACAACCTCAATAAACACTATTAATCACAATAATAGATATTAGTCCATAAACAATCTCAATTAACACTATTAATCACTAGAATAGGAGATATTACTCCACAAACAACCTCAATAAACAATTTAATCACTAAAATAGGAGATATTAGTCCATAAACAGCCTCAATAAACACTATTAATCACTAGAATAGGAGATATTAGTCCATAAACAACCTCAATAAACACTTTTAATCACTAGAATAGGAGATATTAGTCTATAAACAACCTCAATAAACACTATTAATCACTAGAATAGGAGATATTAGTCTATAAAAAACCTCAATAAACACTATGAATCACTAGAATAGGAGATATTAGTCTTCAAACAACCTCAATAAACACTATTAATCACTAGAATAGGAGATATTAGTCTATAAACAACCTCAATAAACACTTTAATCACTAAAATAGGAGATATTAGTCCACAAACAACCTCAATAAACACTATTAATCACTAGAATGAGATATTATTCCACAAACAACCTCAATAAACAGTTTTAATCAATAGAATAGGAGATATTAGTCCATAAACGATCTCAATAAACACTATTAATCACTAGAATAGGAGATATTAGTCCACAAACAACCTCAAGAAACACTATTAATCACTAGAATAGGAGATATTAGTCTATAAACAACCTCAATAAACAACATTAATCACTAGAATAGGAGATTTTAGTCCATAAGAAACATCAATAAACACTATTAATCACTAGAATAGGAGATTTTAGTCCATAAGAAACATCAATAAACAACATTAATCACTAGAATAGGAGATATTAATAGATAAACAACCTAAACACTGTATTTATATGGTATTATATAATATATGGTATGTATTTCATGAGACACATGTCTTGCCATGATAAATAACTTTAAATGTTTTAAATGACATGTTTAGGTGCCTATGAGTATATATAGTGGAAATTTAGACAGCCCTGTATGTCACTTCAGCTAGACTGGAATAATGAAATGCAATTGGCATCAGCTCAGTAATGATTGAGCTTCCCGCTGTATTGACTGTGGTTGTTAGAGGCCTCTCTGGATAGATGGAAATCGTAGTTTGGCTTTTCTATTGAGTTACAATGACACATGTTCCCTTGGAGGCCTGCGCTAATGCATGCTGTAAATCTGAGCTGATTCTGTGTGTGTGTGTGTGTGTGTGTGTGTGTGTGTGTGTGTGTGTGTGTGTGTGCGGGTGTAGGTGTGTGTGTGTGTGTATGAGTGTGTGTGAAAAGCTGGTTTTGTAGGCTTGTTGTCCCTTGCTTTTTGCTTTCCCCCTTGAGTAATGTTGTCACGAACGAGGGAGGAGAAAAGAGGCCAGGAAAAGAGAGGAAGGTGAAAAGGAAGAAATCATTTTTCAAGCAGGATAAGATGCTTGTCTTGTGTTTTTCGTCGAGCTGACAGGTTTCGGTCTGTTCACTGCATTCAGCTCCATGCATTAAACACATACTGGGAATAAGACTGACAGATACCTCCCATCAACATTACCTCTCTCGCTCTATCCTCTCTCTTTCTCTCCCTGTCTTTTCTGTGCAAGCTGAAAATGGCTTCATTAAAGCAGAAGCGTGGCCGTAGGGAGTGTATAAAGCATGTGGCTCTGCCTAATCTGGTATTTATGACAGGCTAAATGTAGCTGGATTAAAGTTTAACGCATGGAGGCAGGCAGGTAGGCAGACAGCAGTGGCGGAATGTCCATTAGAAAGATGAAAGTGGACGCGGCTCCCCTGGCGATGCTGAAACAGTCACTGTGGCGACACTGGGGGCACCTACAGGAGCAGCAAGTGAAATAAAAAACAGAACAGCCTTTTAACTCAGGGTCAGAGACCCAGCTTTACACACACACACACACACACACACACACACACACACACACACACACACACACAAACCTAAAAACCTCTACATCCTCAAAATGACTAACACTGTCTAAATATGACATGATAATATGTCACACAATAATAAATATAATGAACCTTCTGCACCATTTAAGGAAATAATGAATATACTGTTTGTATGCGATGATTATTGTAAAATGTATTCAGAATTGCAGTTTATTTTCTGAATGTTTACCTTTTATAGGTCAGAGAAGTGACTTTCTTAAACTCACATAGGACTAGAACATAGAACATACCTAATATATAATTTTATTTAATAATGCATTGGTCACCCATAGTTAGATTACATTTCATAAATTGTTTTAATGAAAATAAATTATGCACATCCTCTACAGAAAATAAGTGCAAGCATATTTTAATGTGCATTTTAAAACAGTTAGTTGTTTATTTTGCTAAAGTTAGCATACTTATAGAAATGAAACATAAAAAGATTATGACAGGCTCATTAATACTGGTACAAACTTTTAGATATTAACACAGACTCAAAAATATCAATACGATCTCATAGATATCTCAATATGTCAGTTTTCCAACATGCTAACAACCCCAAACACATCTCCTAGATGACATCTGCTTGCTGAGGAGCCTGAATGTAAAGGTAATGGTGACCTAAACCCAACTGAGCACCAGTGGGGCATCCTCAAGTGGAAGGTGAAGGAGCGCAAAGTGTCTAACATCCACCAGCTCTGTGATGTCATCATGGAGGAGTGGAAGAAGATTCCAGTAGCAACATGTGCAGCTCTTGTGAATTGCATGTCTAAGAACTTTAAGGCAGTGATAGATAATAATGGTGGTCACACAAAATATTGACATTATGGACACAATTTGGACATGTTCACTGTGAGGTATACTCACTTGTGTTGGCAGCTATTTGGACGTTAACCCTCTGGAGTCTGGTCTCTCAGCCAGTGGCATATTAACAAAATTTTGCAAAAACACTTGTATAACTGTGTAAGTTTTTATTCTAGAAACAAAACAAAACATACTCCTTAAAGGGTCTATTTTTCTAATATATGTGACACTGCCAGTGAAAACCAGGTCAAAGTCATTTTTTTTTGTGAATTGGTTTTGTTTTTGATCAAAATATGTACTACAATAGATATCTGAGACTGTTATCTTTCATTTACAGCAATAATACCAAGTGGCTAAGTTTTGTCGCTAATGTGAGTGACACGATATTGACAATATCTCAATAAGTTGCCAAGTGACTTTGGCCTAGTTTTCTCTGGCGGATTCACATATATACAGCATATAGCTTGAATCAAAATATATTTTGAGATTCTTGTGAGAGGAGCTTAAATAAGCAGAGACACATCAGTTAGAGTGACTCAGACAGCTGCACATATTTTCCTGCCAAAAGATGGCCTGGAATCTGTGGAATGTTGACGTACAAAGAGCTGAACACCTCTCCTCTCCTCAGTGTTTCACACCTATCTCATAAATATTCAATGTAGGGTTAGTGGCTGAGTGAGAAAAGAGTGTCACCTCACATTTAACCACATACAATGTTTAAAAACTGTAATCATCAGTGTGTAGGTACCACCTCTGTTTATTCAGTTCTGAATTTTTTGTTCACAATATATCAGCACATCTGAAAATAAGTTTTTGGAAAGTCTAAGTTTAGAGCAGATTTAATCAAAATACAGATTTATGACACTCTTACTGTTTTGACACTGTTGTTGTTGAGTTTGTGCTGAACAAAATCTGTGTAACTGTGAAAAAAAAATTTTAGATGGGTGTAATTTGTAAAAAGTCAAGGCATGTCAGACTCATGTCAGACTAAATCAGAGTGTATGAAATACCCTCAGACTCCAGAGGGTTAATAGCTGTGTCTTGAGTTATGTTCAGAATACAGTAAATCTATACTGTTATACAAACTGTACACTGACTACTCTCAGTTATAACTAAGTTTCATTTCTGTAGTGTTGTCTGGTTAAAAAAATATAATTAATTATTTGCAGAAATGTGAGGGTGTACTTACTGTTGTGAGATATTTATAATTGCTACTTATATTTTATAATTAATGTTATTTATTCTAATATTACGAATTCTTCTGAAAATATAAACACTTATTGACCAATAAAATGGCTTCATAAATGTGCATTTCTAAGGGTGCCTAAAACTTTTGCACAGTACTTTATATTTCAAAGTTTGTTGGAATATTTGATTGGTACCCACAAGCAAAAATATCTTTTCGTTCACTCTGCTTTGAATGAGTGACCTGTAACTATTACAGAAACATGTGTGATTACACTGTGACTGCATGAGTGTGTAAGATGCTACGGTGGTGAGGTTAATTCAGATGGGTGTGAGCAACCTTTGTCATGCTGCAGATGTGTGTGTGAATATGTATGTGATTGTTCAGGATAATTAGGAGCCAAAAACAGCAATCAAACACCTTTACATGCTGAGAAAAATTCAACCAAAAACATGTGCAGTCTTGTTAAATCCTGTGAGTAATTTACACAAAAGACATATTTCACACAAATATCAGTGAAGATTCATAGTCTTCAAAACAGACAATAATCAATACACATTTGTAGACCTAAAGTCAGACACACATTCATCAACACACTTTTTCAGATCAATACAGGCTTCAAAACAAACTCTATACAGTTTCTCAGTTAGCAATACCCATTCTTAAAACAATACAGACTCATAAATATACTCAGAAACCTCAATGCAGACTCAGTACTGGCTCAAACATATCAGTACAGACTCAATGGCCTCAGTTGAAATTCAAAGGCCTCATTACAGGCTCATGCATATCAGAACAGACTCAAAGTCCTTACTACAGGCTTATACATATGAGTATAGGCTCAAAGGTTTCAGTACAGACTCATACATACTAATTCAGACATAAAGATATCAATACAGTCTCAGAGACATTGGAAGGGCTCACATAAATAGACTCAGACATCAAAACAGATATGTATACAGAGTCAGATATCAACAAAGGCTCACAGTTATCAATACTGACTCAAAACCATTAAAGCAAAAATCACAGACAATGCAAACTCAGACATCAATATTGACAGACAATATAGACTCAAAGACATCAATACAAACTGAGTCGTCAATACATACTCAGATATCAATACTGAATCGCAGATGTCAATAAAGACTCAAATATCAATTCAGACTAATAGATGTCAGTACAGACTCTGATATCAATACAGACTCACAATCATCAGTGGAGATTCACTGACATCAATACAACTCAGATATCAATACAAACTCACATCAGATGACACTCATTGACAATATAGACTCAGATATAAACTCAGATTTATATACAGAAACAAAGATGTAAATAAACACTCAGATATCAATAGACTCACAGACATCAATACAGACTTACAGACATCAGCACAGACTCAGATATCAAAACAGATTCAGACATCAGCACAGACTCAGATATCAATAAAGAATCACAGACGTCAGCACAGACTCAGATATCAATACAGACTCACAGACGTCAGCACAGACTCAGATATCAATACAGAATCACAGACGTCAGCACAGACTCAGATATCAGTACAGACTCACAGACGTCAGCACAGACTCAGATATCAGTACAGACTCACAGACGTCAGCACAGACTCAGATATCAATACAGACTCAGATATCAATACAGAATCACAGACGTCAGTACAGACTCAGATATCAATACAGACTCACAGACGTCAGCACAGACTCAGATATCAATACAGAATCACAGACGTCAGCACAGACTCAGATATCAATACAGAATCACAGACGTCAGTACAGACTCAGATATCAATACAGACTCACAGACATCAGCACAGACTCAGATATCAATACAGACTCAGATATCAATACAGACTCACAGACATCAGCACAGCCTCAGATATCAATACAGACTCACAGACATCAGCACAGACTCAGATATCAAAACAGATTCAGATATCAGTACAGACTCACAGTCGTCAGCACAGACTCAGATATCAATACAGACTCAGATATAAATACAGACTCACAGACATCAGCACAGACTCAGATATCAAAACAGATTCAGACATCAGCACAGACTCAGATATCAGTACAGACTCACAGTCGTCAGCACAGACTCAGATATCAATACAGACTCACAGACATCAGCACAGACTCAGATATCAATACAGACTCAGATATAAATACAGACTCACAGATGTCAGCACAGATTCAGATATCAATACAGAATCACAGACATCAACACAGACTCAGATATCAATACAGAATCACAGACGTCAGCACAGATTCAGATATCAATACAGACTCAGATATAAATACAGACTCACAGATGTCAGCACAGACTCAAATATCAATACAGAATCACAGACGTCAACACAGACTCAGATATCAATACAGACTCACAGACATCAACACAGACTTAGATATAAATACAGACTCAGATATCAATACAGACTCAGACATCAATACAGACTCACAGACATCAGCACAGACTCAGATATAAATACATACTCACAGACGTCAACACAGACTCAGATATAAATACAGACTCACAGACGTCAACACAGACTCAGATATAAATACAGACTCACAGACGTCAACACAGACTCAGATATCAATACAGACTCAGATATCAATACAGACTCACAGACATCAGCACAGACTCAGATATCAATACAGACTCACAGATGTCAACACAGATTCAGATATCAATACAGACTCAGATATAAATACAGACACACAGATGTCAGCACAGACTCAAATATCAATACATACTCACAGACGTCAACACAGACTCAGATATAAATACAGACTCACAGACGTCAACACAGACTCAGATATAAATACAGACTCTCAGACGTCAACACAGACTCAGATATCAATGCAGACTCACAGATGTCAACACAGACTCAGACATCAATGCAGACTCACAGTCGTCAGCACAGACTCAGATATCAATACAGAATCACAGACGTCAGCACAGACTCAGATATCAATACAGACTCACAGATGTCAACACAGACTCAGATCAATACAGGCTCACAGACGACAACACAGACTCAGATATCAATGCAGACTCACAGATGTCAACACAGACTCAGACATCAATGCAGACTCACAGACATCAGCACAGACTCAGATATAAATACATACTCACAGACGTCAGCACAGACTCAGATATCAATACAGACTCACAGATGTCAACACAGACTCAGATATAAATACAGACTCACAGACGTCAACACAAACTCAGATATCAATACAGACTCACAGACGTCAACACAAACTCAGATATCAATGCAGACTCAGAGTCATCAGCACAGACTCAGATATCAATACAGACTCACAGACGTCAGCACAGACTCAGATATCAATACAGAATCACAGACATCAATACAGACTAATAGACAAAGCAGAGCCTAAATAAAGTTTTGAAAAACTTTGAAAGAGTTTTAATTTTAATTAATTTGTAGCCAGGGATCTGTCCCAATATCCAAGAGAGTGAAAACGAGTCTGAATGCTAGCTAATGTAACAGATGTTAATGTTTCACAGCTGCAAATGTATGCAATATATTAATTTTCTGGCTTTTGTTTAATGTGATTCATATGTAACATATGGCACTGATGTCTCAATTTGAAGTTATTTCCCCCACCTAAAGGCAATGCAATTTATTTGATTGTTAAAGAAAGAGAGAAAGAAAGATAGAGAATGAAGAAAGAGAGAAAGGGATACAGATGGTGGTGTTTTCGTGACCTCGGTTGAATCTAAAAATTTCTGACACAAAGTGGTACCATTTCATATCTGTTTAACATTGACAGGCTGGATAACGGCACAGTTAGGAACACCGGAGGCCGCGTGGCACTGACAACCTGAAACACACACACATACACACACACACATCCTGCTGATTAATGCATGAACCATGTGCTCAGTGAGAAGAGGCAGAAGGAACACACACCACACACACTTTATAGATGGGTAGTTGAACACACAGAAACACTCATATGTACAGTTATCCACTGTCACTATTACACTTCCAGTGAGGACTGTAACTAAACAAGGTAATGAGGTTCATCATCCTTCATATTCAACACACTTATCAAACCTGATTCCAACTGGTCTTTCACTTCCCTCACATGTATTTGATCAGCCGGTTGATCAATACTGAGATATTGATACTTCCATGCCTGTCATTTATTTAAGAAAAATGCATTTTCCATTAATTATTGCAAAAATTGTGGTACAAAGTAACATGTTACAGTAATGTCATTACTTTTTCCTATAGCTAAGTAATATAAAGTATTACTGTTCAAATAAATGTAACCACATTACAAATACTGACCTAAATATGCTTTTTAAATACATATATTTAATATATAATTATTCTTCAATGTCAGTCCTTGTGCATCATTTATACTCACACTGTCTGCTGATATACACAATAATCTGTGTTTTGAACTTATGGCATAACGTAATGCTGTGTGTATCTGCCTGGGTACTGTAGTCAATCAAACAGTAAACATCACTTATTGTAACCTCAGCTGTAACAATGCTAATATTAAAAACTTATGAATAAATTAATCTTGAACTCAAGAAGAAATTCCCAACATTACTGAAACAGGTTAATCTCAAGTTTAGAATTGAGATCAAAGTTCCCATTCCACCTTAAATGGCAGGTGCCTGAATGTAACTCCTGCATCATTTAAGATGGAATGGGGAATTCCAATAAGATGCTTACAGATAATAAGCTAATTTTAGCTTTGTATTTTAATTTAGCAACAGTCGTTCACACTTTGTGTTTGATTCAGAAAGCTTGAGCTTTTGTTTTTTGATCATTTTAAATGTTTACAGTTCATTTGAACTCTTGATATGAAAATTTGAATTCTCCATATTAAAAAATAGTTCTTGATGTCAGGAATTCAGAGTTTGATATTAAGAATATTTATATATTTATATTTATATATATTTATTTATATAAAATTAAATTTTTTTTAATATTCCCACTTATATTTTTAAGTAAAGTGGGATTAAAATCTAAAACAGTTTTAAGTAATTAAAGTAACTTCTTAATAGAAATTGAATGCCAAAAATTGAGTTTTCTCTAGTCAAAACTGAATTTCTGATATCAATAAATACATTTTTGCTTGCAGGCTCAGATGCATCATATGGATGCATAGATAGCATTCTGGAGTTCAAATGATGCTTCTATTCACCCCTTTCACAAATCCCAGAATGCACCGCACAACTGGCAACATCCGGTTCACTGGTTCACCATGCTATCAATACTAAGCTACACTGTCACGCTGCTTGCCACACTGGCCTACATTGAATTGATAGCATGCAACACGATAGCTTGCAACAGCGTGCTTACACTAAAAACCCACTGCATAAACTGAAAATACAAGTTGACACAACAAGATATGATGTTTAATATCCAAAGACATATTATCTGCATATAGTTACAAAAGCTAGTAGACATCACGTAAGTATTTACTTACCAAATAAAGTTGTAAACAGTGTATGTAGCATAGCTGGCACAGACATAAACAAGAGAAAATGGTGAACCAAATGTTGCTGGTTGTGCGGTGCATTCTGGGATATGTGAAGAGACTGAATAGTTTAGAACTGAAGTTGTGAAGTTAACATTGCTAACAAACACTACAACAGAGTAGTCACCTAAAATAGCTCAATTTGGTAAACTAAACCATACCTTAATGAATGTTTCACAGACTTTTCAGTGGGTTTAGGATGTGTTTAAGAAAAATGTGTGTAGGTCAGTTCTGCATCTACCATCATAGAATACTAACCAGCATGAGGATATTATATAGAATCAGTTTTTTAATGGTAATGAATATGAAGGAATTCACTAGGCATTAGTAAAATGATTTGACTGTGTTCAGTGTTAAACTACTTGTGCTTTATCATCTCACATGATGATTTAGAGCAAAGAATGAAGGAGCTTAATCATTTTTAATACTGGCCTTCCTCTGATACATGCTCGGTCAACAATAGCTCTGGACGGATCATGACATGCCTGATTATGCTCATAAAACATTTGCCTTGATCTAAAAGCCAGCTGTAACCTCTCTCCAACTACCAACTACTGAATACACATCGTGGCTGAATAATCATCTGCTTTTATTATTATTTTCTATATCTGAAGACACCAGCTGTGCTTTACATTGTGTGAATATTTCTTGATGGGTGAACATGTAGAAATGGTTGAAATGACAAAAAATATTATATTAAAATACACTTTCCTTCTTCTACAAAGTTAACAGTTTAATGGCAATGATGATATGCATGAGATGCCATCAGTATATTCACTCTTTTATCAACATTATATCAATAATAACATCAGAATGCTAAATATTACATTTTTAAACCCAGGCGCCATGGATCCAAACAAAGGCACCTTATGCTGAAATATTTACATAGACATTAAATAGTTAAGATGCATTCAGGATGCGTTAAACAAAAACACATTAAACTTTCTGGCCCTGGACCATGCCTGTATGCTAATGTAAAATAAATCTCTTCTGCTTAAATTTGCTCCTTAAGTGAACAAACGGAGCATCTATGATTGAACATGCGCCACCGGCAGCTTAGGTAGAGACAAAAGGAAGAGAGAGAGAGAGAGAGAGAGAGAGAGAGAGAGAGAGAGAGAGAGAGAGAGAGAGAGAGAAAGAGAAAGAGAGAGAGACAGAGAGAGAGACAGACAGAGACAGAGAGAGAGAGAGAGAGAGTAAACGACATTGTCAGGCAGCAGTTGGTGGGAAAATGACAGGGTGGACTGTGGAGTCCCAGGATTGCAGAACAAAGCCATAATGGAAGAAGCTTTAAGAATTTTATAAGCTCTGTATGCACTTAAATGGAGGACAGACAACTTTTTCAGACATTTTTCAGACATTGCCTGAAAATACAAAACATTCTAGTTCAAACCAGAAACACACACTGGACAAGGTACACACACCTTGTATCTACACTTATTGTCCTTTTAGCTCCACTGATCATACAGATACAATTTGTAGTTCTACAATTACAGACTGTAGTTCATCTGTTTCTCTGTTTACTTTATTATCCTCCTTTAACCTGTTCTTCACTGATCAGGATCAGGACCAGAATGCACACTAACACACCACCACCACATCAATGTCACTGCAGTGCTGAGAATGATTCACAACCCAAATAACACCTCGTGGACCTGATTATTGAAGAACAGGTGAATGGAGGATAATAAAGTATACAGAGAAACAGATGGACTACAGTCTGTAAGTGTAGAACTACACAGTGCTGCTGTATGATCAGTGGAACAATGTGTTCATTCTTAAGAATGAAGGTGCCATGCCACAGAACCCTGGAGAGTTCAGATCCAACACACCTGACTTTATTTAGATGAGCCTTAAAGCCTTCATTAACTCAATCTGCCATGCTGCATCTGAATTCTCCAGGGGGGTAGAGCTCTAGGACTAGAATGTGGCAGCCTTGGTCTTTGGCATGGCTCCAAACGATTCAGGGTTTTTTGAAGGCATACCATATAACAGGAGGACGCTGGAGATCTACCACCCTGGAGAATTCAGATCCAGCACACCTGACTGATATTCAGATGAGCCTGAAAGTGTTAGATTAAGGTTATGGTCTGCAGGGTAGTAGATCTTCGAGAGCAGATTTGGGCAGTCCTGCCATAGAAGAAACACTGCTGATTCCCTAAAGAACATTTCAGAAGGTGCTTCTTTAGGGAATCATTTTTGCAGATGAATATTTACAGAACATCCTCAGAATGTAAAGGCTGTGTGAAGACCCCTTACATTGGTATTGAACATTTCATGTATGGGGAAGTTCTTTAAGATTTAAAAAGCTCCACCTTCACATTTAAAAATATGGTTTCAGAAGATCTAAAAGTGGTTCTTTAGCATATATTTCAGAATGTATCTCCTTTTAAAAGTCACAATGTTTTCTGGATTAGAAAAAAAACATGAATATGATATGATTGTTAAATAATTGTGTATTTTCACGAGTGCAAATCAGATGTTTTGGTTCCTGAAGTTGAATTTAGGAGTTAAAAAGAAAAAAAAATGTTTCTGATTAGAGGTGTAAGAGTTGTTTTGAGCACTTATTTCAAACTGTAAATACAATTCATGAATGAAGCTTTGGTTTCCAAGAATCACTCAGGGGTCTTTATAAGACATCCTATTTGCTATAAAACATAGGGCCTACAGATCTATACAGACTTATACAGAGTTTATATGGAGTGGAATGTCTACAATCTATGAGCTGTGGTGACAAACTGCACATGCTAACATTGTAACATCTACCCCAGGGGTGCACAAACAGCTACTTATCAAATGACTAAGTCCAAATGATCTACCTAATATTAAAATGCAAGACATATTTATTTATACATATACTGACAATTTATGTGTACAATGTATGCTGGGGTACCTTGAATAACTACATGAACCCATATTACACAACACAACTGTGTACATGTTTTGTCATTAGCCTACTTTACTCTGATGACTTGCACTGAATGGAATCAGTCAGGGATGCACAGTCTGGACAGTGGTTGCTGATAGCCAGCCTCAAGCAAACCTCCAAATGATCATCAGTCATAGTGGAACGATACTTGGACTTAATGATCTTCATGTGTGAAAAGGCTGACACCGAATAATGCAG
>BRDA01006002.1:7212-38750 GCA_036984385.1 Crenuchus spilurus | reverse complement strand
AATAAACACTATTAATCACTAGAATATGAGATATTAACACAAGGACACAGTATAATATCTCATAATTAAATAATTATTTGAAGTAACAAAGTTACCACAATATTCCTCAAAAAGGTGCCTAATAATCTTGTGTAGTTTGTGACTCAGAATGAGACTGTAACACAATGTATATATGATCTATGGCTCAGCACTATGTGAGAGCATTAGACATTCACTGAGCACAAACACCGTGAAAATGCAATTGAACGCAAACTGGTAGGGAGACAAGATAGAGGATAAAAACAAATCAATCCTGATACACATATAGTGGGATAAGAAGCCCCTTGGCCATATCAAATAGATCACAGTCTGGATGCAACTGTGTGGGTATTCACTCTGCTCTCAGATGGCCTTGCTGGTCCCTCGGGTGGGCACTGAGGTGAGAAACTGTGTGTGTGCATGCGAGTGTGTGGTAGCCTAAAGCTGTGCCGAGCAGAAACACGGTAAGCCGCGGGACAGCAGGCGCTTTGTAATCAAGCACTTACCCAAAGTGTCACACACAATTTATGTCCTTGACCGCATACCATTAGTTAAGCTGCACCGCGGCCCAGGGGAGCAAACAAACACCGTGGAGAGCGGCAAGGGACATTAATTGTCTGTGACAATGCGCCTCTATTGGTTGTACATCTCTGTTAAACACCATTACATTTATCATTAGCCCCTACATATCTCTCTCAGGCCCCAAGTCTCAGTGTATTCACACTTCTGATAGGAAAAATGTCCAGAGAACTGACTTCTGAAGAATATTTCACATTAGCGATGTCTTATTATGAAATATCAATTATTATATATAAATAAGAGGGGATATATTGTTTCTCTTCTTTATTTACTAGAGTTCTCCAAAGGCCTATGAACAATCATAGGCCTATCATCCCTGTCCCACAATTGTCACCATATCAGCTCACCTGAACATTACAACAACATCATATGATTATGATTTATCACACACTTAGAATTAGCAGACCAGAGGAGGATGGGTCCCCCATTTGAGTCTGGTTCCTCCCAAGGTTTCTTCCTCCAGCTCTGAGGGAGTTTTTCCCTTGCCACTGTCGCCGTTGGCTTGCTCACCGGGGATTAGGGATTAATGATTTGATGTCTGTTATTACTAACCCTGTAACGCTGCTTTGTGACATCAGTTGTAAAAAGCGCTTTATAAATAAATTTGATTGATTGATGAACGCGGTGCTCTTATATTTGTTTTCGTAAAGTTTTAGATAAAAGCTGAATGTTTATATTAATCTGATTATAATATGATTTTTTGTTTACTTTTTAAACATCACACTCAACAGCACTAATGGATTTCAGCATTTTATCCAGTTTATTCTTTTATTCTAGTGACCTCTAATGGATGTTTTTTTAGCCTACCATGCCTCTACCGATTGGTAGAGATGACACAATCACGTTGTGTTAAGTTCAAAACTAGTGTTTTAGTCAAGACCGCACTGTCTGAGTCCAAGACCTTCCCGAGACCACAGGGGACCGAGACCAAGACAAGACCAAGACTTTGTGGAGTCGAGTCCAAGACCAAGACCGAGTCATTTAGTGGTCGAGACCGTGACAAGACCAAGACCAATGGACACCGAGACCGGGTCGATAACAAATAAGAGGCCTTACAGATAAACTAACATCAACACTGTGCCCAGACCAGTACTAAACACAAAATAAGCCAGGACTAAATAGCCAATATACTAAAATTAATCAACAACGAAAATTCAAATAAATAAATAAATGTATTATGCATTTTTAGAAAAGTGCATTATTAACACAGAAATTCAAAAAAGCTGTCTAACAGGACTTTCACTGCACAGGTAACAAGAAAATCAAAAAGTTACCACCACAAAAATTACATTTAAGCACTTTTCAAGCACTTTTAAGACATTGCCAGGTGTTTTCAAGCACCATACAATTAGAAACAAATCTATATAGTCATTACATTCATTCATTCATTCATTATCACACCCGCTTAATCCTTATCCCGGTCAGTCCCCTACCCCCTCACTGGGCGCAGGGCAGGGCATTACATTAGTCAAATAAGCCCAGGACAGGGCGCCAATCCATCGCTGGGTGACACACACACAGACAATTTTTAGAGTACCCAATTCACCTGACCTCCATGTTTTTGGACTGTGGGAGGAAACTGGAGACCCCTGAGGAAACCCACACAGACACGGGGAGAACATGGAAACTCCGCTCAGATGGGGAATCGAACCCAAGACCCCAGCGCCGAGAGGCGAACGTGCTAACCACTAAGCCACCGTGCCGCCTAGTCATTACATATTCAAGTATTTTTCTACCATAGCAACAACACACAAAAAACAATTCAGTGTGCAAACTCCAGGACTACGTCTGCAGAGGAACTCGTTGTGATTATTAAATCCAAACTTTATGACCAATGAAGTAGCGGACATGTCGGCGCAGGAGACGGCCTAGCCTGTACTGGCAGCCGGTCTTGTGTCAAGACCGGTATAGCCAATAGTGCTGCTTGTGTGTGTGTGTGTGTGTGTGTGTGTGTGTGTGTGTGGGCGGGGTGATTAAAAATACTCTTAATTCATTGGTCGTATCTAAAGTCACTCATACAGAGCTCCAACGATGTTGTGCAGAGGCGAGACCAAGAAAGATGGTCCCGAGACCGAGACAAGACCGAGTAAAAATGCGCTCGAGTCCAACACCTTGAAAATGCCGTCTCGAGACCAAGACCGATCTCGAGTACTACAACACTATTCAACACCTTTTTCAAGAAGATGTAGTGAATGAAATGTGCTCTACCAAACGGTTGAGAAGAATGTTGAATAGTTAATGCGCATTTAAATCATCTCTGTTACATAACTAGAATATCGCGGGAAGGTTTACTTGTGCTCAGAATTTAACTGAAAAAGAAAGAGAGTCATAAGTTTTATATTTATTACACATAAAGTCAGAGTTAGTATAGAGATATTTAAATATGTTGTTTTTTTTTTTTTTTTTGCAGCATCACAAAAACAATACTTTTAACAAAACCACCAAACGTATCCAGGAGGTTCCTGGTACTACTAGAGCTCAGTTGCACAGGCTACTGTTAACATTTGGAGTCAAACACATTTTCATATGACATAAAAAGGGTTCCTGGAACTTAACAAGGGCTTTAAAAATGGAAAAAGCAATAAGTGCCGGTCAGTGCAGACCTCACGCTACTGCCAGGGGAATAGAGGTGGCTCGGTGCCAGTGGCTGGTACTATGTTGGAGGCCACAGGCAGACAAGCTAGGGGGCTTTTTGTAGGTCATTTGAGAGCTATCCATTATTTAGCTTTGCTTGGTTGAAAGATTGATGAGGAACACGCCCTCCTCTCTCTTTGTCAAAGGCTGCTGGGTCCCAAGAGCAGGACTGTGAAATATTCAGCACATAGAGAGACAGACAGACTGGAAACGAGAGAGAGAGAGAGAGAGAGAGAGAGAGAGAGAGAGAGAGAGAGAGAGAGAGAGAGAGAGACAGAGAGAGAGAGAGAAGTTTGCCCCATGTTGCTCTTCCTACATGGTTCTGTAGTGCTTGATGATGCTAGAACACAGCAGGGGTCACCCACAAGAGCCCAGAGGGACCTCACACTGGGTAAGGCCACAAACTATTGACACTTACCTGCCACTGGACAGTGACTACTGTAGTTGGATAAAGGTTAGACTCAAGCAAACGGTTAAGATCACAATGGGGAATATGCCGTTTAGAGGGAAATCAAAGGGCCAGCATGCTTGGCTGTGAGAGGCATGTGGACAGTGACATGCAAGCATTACAGCATGTGCTCCCATGCAAAATAAAGAGTGGAGAAAACCATGTAACTGGGTGATGTTAATTGTTGTATCCAAGGATCGTATTGCAGTATCACTCACTCGGACTCTCAGTACAGTTATGATCACTATTAAATAATACTGAGACTCTGTTTAACCCTTAGAAGTCCAGAGTTAAGTAGTTTTGTGAAATGAAATGTAGCTACATATTTGATTTTTGGCATTTTTGTTCATGATTTAATTAATTATTTAATTAAGGGCTGTCAAACAAAAACAAAAATTTATCTCTTTTAATCTCAGTGTATCATGTAGTCAATCGCGATTAATCTCGAGCGATTCCGCCAACCAACACTAGGAGACACTAGTGAGCGTGAGTGCAGTGGTGCCTTGTCGCTGTGTAAACAAACATGTTTCACTCATTTTCTAAACATTTTGAAATGGAAGAAGAAACAAAGCTCTTTAGACAGGATTGTACTGAAACGCTCTGCAAGTGAAAGTGAGGAAAGTGTGGAGAAAAACGCAAACGTCACTGATGAAGATCGTCTGATCTTTAATGTAAATACACTTAATAAACCAGTTTATTTCTTTACATTCTCTTTTATTATGTGTTATTATTGTTTTTATACAATATTAGTTATTTATAAAGTACATTTTTCTTATTTAAAAACACTTGGTGTATATCAATTTGTGTGTTTTTGGGTTGTTTCAACGAATTAATAGCATTTCAGTTCATTTTAATGTTGAAATGTAATTTGATATATGAGCACACTGAGTTACGAGCTCTGTCACAAAACGAATTAAACTCGTAAGTCAAGGTACCACTGTACAGTTAAAAAATGTCAATAAAGATTATTCTGAAAAGGCAAACGCAAGAGCCTTGATGCGACATGAACTACGGATGACTTGAAAGGACAAATAAAATTTGCGTTAGCGGCACAAATTTTTCTTTTTATTTTTTTAAACTGCTTTTATTGAACATTTACATTTTTTCCTGTTTTTACAAACATGTACGAAGTACATAAAACAAAAGGGACCGACCAAAATAATAATCAAATAAAATCAGATTAAAATTAAATTAGATTAAAATTAAAAGCCATCTAGGAAAAGTAATATTCCAGGGTTTTTTCCAGCATTCAAGTCAACATTTTACATATAATCCCAGACCAGATCTAACATGTCTCACTGACAAAGTGTTTACATTTTTCCCAATATCGTTTGCCTTTCACCGTTGAGTTTCTGAGGGAAAACGTTAAGCGCTCCATGGTGTAAAGTTCGTGTACTATATCTGGCGGCACAATTTTTTAATCACGTTAAATTACAATCGCGTCAATGCATTAACGTCGCGTTAACTTTGACAGCCCTAATATATATAAATATGTAATGAATATAAATATGACAGTTTACCTTTTTGAATTTATGAACACAATATTTTCATTTTTGGACATATTGCACTAGTAGATAGTTTGCATATGACTGATTAGATCTAAAGAAAGAACAAAAACATTGCAAAAATATAGCTGCTAAATACATGTTTACAATTGACTAATTTTTTGCCTCTTTTTGTAACAATCTTAAATGTCACCGCACTTTTGACATAACTGCCAACAGACTTGACTTCCAAGAGTTAAACCACGTGGTACGAATGTACAGTATGTTTCATTTTCTCAAATTATAACTGATACTGCAACATTATACCAAGAATTGACAGTCCAAACCAGATTAGTGTAAGCTCAAACGTGTGCTTTGGGCTCCTCACGTTCTGTTCTTTCGTTTCTGATACTTAGTCACCATGTCTTGTAAACTGGAGATGGAAGAAGGATGAGAAACAAACATACAAACAAAAAAAGAGGGAACAAAGAGAAAAGAAAAGTGAGACACACAACATAAATAAAAAGAAACGAGAGATGAACCGTGTCCGATGGGAATGAGACACGTGGGTTTAAAACCAGAGCCCAGGTGCTGAGAATATTTATCGTGCCTAGTGAAAAACTTTATTGCCTCTAAGGCACTTGCGCCTTGCTGCTGACCACGGTTTTACTTGAACTGTATTCCCTTTTTTACTCCCTCACAGACACATTCTCGCTCATGCACCCACAGACACATTCGCTCTCTCAAAGAACAGCACGTTTTACCAGCTCGAAGGCTGAGGATGAATGAAGTGCTCTCCAGCAAGCCTGCACTCCATACAAATAAACAAACACGACTCAGCAAGGAGGGAAAGCTCCAGCGAGAGTGGAAAACTACAGAAGTAGAACGGAGTATGACACTGAAGTGACTGCTGATGGAGCTGAATAGATTACAAAAACAGGAGCTCCGAATTATGCACAGCAGTTTTCACAGCATCAATATTTCAGGCGGTGTGAATAAGAGCTGACTGAGAGTGTGGGGAGACTCGGCCTGTTCCAAAAGTTCAGTGAAGACGGTGCTTGGTCCGTTTGGTGATTATGGCCACTCCTGGTTTACAGTGAACTCGATGCCACATGGTGTAGTGATCCGTGACACTTTCCTCATTGCTCCTGTGTTCATTAGACAGCTTAACTGGTCCACTGTGGCATGTTGTCGTTATCCAAAGGCCTGTGGGGCACCACTCGTATGCCATTTTGGAGGCACTTAATGTAGTCCATTCTACACATGGTCACTGTATCGCCTATCGCCTCATCTGAAGTGCTACCAACCATCACCTGGTACCCGTGCACGTCAGTCAAATCACATCCTTTGCCTTTTGCATCGCTACAGCTGACTGGTGTGCTCACTTATATATACATCCATAATATTCTGATATGACTCTGTATATATATGGAGAGAGGATGAAAGACCTGCAGAAGCAATATTTACCTGTTGATTAGATCCTCATTTTCGTCACTCTCCATCTCATCCTCGATAGCAGCCTGCAGGTCGCCGATCCTTTTGAAGGCCAGCTTCAGGTCTGCCTGGAGACTCTGGTTAGCAGCCTCCAAACTCTCAATGTCCATTTCCTGCAAGACGAGCATCACATTTTGGATGTTAGTAATGGTCTGTTTACGTTCAGACCACTGCTGAGCATTTTAACGAGGCGACCCAGCAAACCTACAACCTCGTCATAACGTTATATCAATGTTGTAAGGATGCCCATTGCTGTCACAATGTTTTGCCAATGTGATTTGCACAGAATTTGACCTCCACATTTAGCCGAACCGTGCAGTGAAACACACACACTAGTGAATACACGGCGCCTGGAGAGCAGATGGGGGTTAGGTGCTAGACAGCAATGGTCTTGCCAAAAAATCTAATTTACGCAATTACCAAATACCAGCACATCAGTGTCACTGCAGTTGAGAATGATCCACCAGTCAAATAGTAGCTGCCCTGTGGGGGTCCTAATTTTCGAAGAGGCTAACAATGTACTACAGTCCCTAATTGTGCACCAACATGGTCAGTGGAGCTAAAATGGACAATGAGTGGAGTTACAAGGTGTGTGTACATAATGACGTGTCCAATGAGTGCATATACAGGAGTTGGACAATGAAACTGAAACAGCTGTCATGTTAGTGTGGGAGGTTTCATGGCTAAATTGGACCAGTCTGGTGGCCAATCTTCATTAATGTCACATTGCACCAGTAAGAGCAGAGTGTGAAGGTTCAGTTAGCAGGTAAGAGCACAGTTTGCTAAAAATTTTCAGGGTGACAATGCACCAATACACACAGCAAGACTGGTGAAAGATTGGTTTGATGAACATGAAAGTGAAGTTGAACATCTCCCATGACCTGCACAGTCACCACATCTAAATATTATTGAGCCACTTTGGGGTGTTTTGGAGGAGCGAGTCAGGAAACGGTTTCCTCCACCAGCATCAAGTAGTGACCTGACCACTATCCTGCAAGAAGAATGGCTTACAATCCCTCTGACCACTGTGCAGGACTTGTATATGCCATTCACAAGATCAATTGACCCTGTATTGGCGGCAAAAGGAGGCCCTACACCTACTAATCAATTATTGTGGTCTAAAACCAGATGTTTCACTTTCATTGTCTAACCCCTGTATGTGTTAAACCTATATATTTAAACCATATGTATGTGCTTTGTGGGCAGTGAAGCCGTCAAGGCTGTTACTTTGTAATGGCAAATCATTTTTATTTACATTTATTCATAATTGTCATTATAGGCTCATATTAACGCTCTTAAACAGGACAAATACATGCAGACACGTATTGAGGATGACTGGGAAATGAATGACCCCGTCCTTAAGGCATCAGGGAGTGTGAATGTATGTGAGAATATGGACGAGTTCATCACCGAGCTCAGACCACAGTTCTTACCAGCTCATGTTTCTTGCGACTGGCTTCAGATTCCTTTTTGGCCAACTCGCCCATCTCCTCCTTGAGGTCACGGATTTGCCTCTGAATCCGCTTATTCTGCTCCTTCTCACGGTTCTCGCTGGTGCTACGCTGGTCACGCTCCTCTGTCAGTTTCTCCACGTTCTCTTTCAGTCTGGACACCAGACCCTGGAGCGCAGGAGGGAGAGCAGGGCATTTAAAACACACACATGTACCACCTCTGCATGGGGAGATGTTTAAAAGCTGTATGTCTTTAGAAATAAGGTTTAGCTCAGCCAACGCTGCTTTAAGCTTGCATCGTATAAATATCTGTGTCCCGTTTCCTTAAAAGCTCACTCAGGAAGTTTTTGCTCCACCGACACAGCTCATGTAATTGTCCGGATGAGCTCATGATGTGCCAACCAGACCAGAACTGAAAGACAAAGACGACTGCCTGCTAGCAAATACTCCTAAATAAAATGCAAAAACAACAAAAGCCGATCCAGCAGACTGTTAAATTGCAGCCCGGTCCCTCGACAATAGGAACCACAAAGCTGTTAAGCAATCTAAAATGCATTTTTGTAAAAATCCAGTAGGGAATGTATCATTATCCAACAAGCAGAACAATTATCCAGAATAAAAAGAGTGAGTTGAGTTTTGAAAACAGTGTCACTTCCCGTGTTTTCTTAAGTTCTAAGCTCCGGAACGTTCTCCGTGTAGAGGTTAAAGGGGACGGCCTGAGAGGAATAGGGTGGTGGGTGTGTATGTTTTTTTATTTTTTGACTTTTGCCCACTGCATGCTGACCTTATGCTACTTCTGCTTTTCAGCCTGGTCAGCCCACACACACACACACACACACACACACACACACACACAAAAGAGTGCTTGTCTTTCCCACTCACCTCCAAGCGCTTGACTTGTGTCTTCTCAAACTCGAGCTTGGTCTCTATCTCACGGATCTTGGCCTCTTGCCTGCTGACCAGAGACTTGTCCACCATGGACTGCTCCTGAAACTCCAGCTGACTCTGCAGGGCTGTGAGCTGACAGAGCACACACACACACACACACAGTGAGATTGTAAACACACACAAACATACTCTCACATACATAAGCGAGTATACAATGCATACAATGCAGACAACAAAATCAATCTGTATTCTACAGGCAGCCTTGCTGTGGGGTCTGAATTGAATTGCACTACCTTCAGAGCCGCATATTGTTGTTCCTGTCAATGACTGAAATGAGGCAAAACTCGCCTCATTCTCGATGGAGAATCGCCACAGGGCGTCTTCCCTGCAATCTTTTTTAAAAGTGTTCCTCTGCTTTCCATTGACCCAGCCTGGTTCAGCCCAGGATACTGCATTGGATACTTAATTACCCACGCCTTGAACTCATTACTCAAACGCACCTCTCTGCACCTTTCAATTCCTGTTTTTCCATCTACAGGGTGTGCTCACACCTGTTTTCAAAGAATTTCAAATGATTTCCTTCATATTGACTTTTGAGCTGGACTCGTGTTGTTTGTTAAAAAACGTGAACCACGACCTGAGTGGCTCGGCGGACTAAGGCTCGAATCCCGATCATGCTGCTTGCTATCAGCAGCCGGGGCCCGAGAGAGCAAAATTGTCCGTGCTCTCTGCGGCTCTCTAAGTAATTTCGGCTGGCTCAGGCGTCTGACAGGCGATCCATCAGAACTGGGGATCCTGCGCTTTCCTCTGAGCACGTTGGCTGCCTGGCGACGATGTATCGGCAGCAGTTTAAAGAGGCGGAGCTTGACTTCACATGCATCAGAGGAGGCCTGTGTTAGTCTGCACCCTCCTAAAGTCAGTGATGAGGAGAGTCAATGAATGGGCTGACTAGGGCTGCGAATCTTTGGGAATTGAACGAATCGATCCAGAATCGATTCTTCGGGTCACAAATCGATTTTTTTTCCGATTCCAAGCCCAAGCTCATAACATCTTGATAAAGGGAAGAAATAACTGCTTCCACATGGTCTGGCTTGAAGATATTGGATGCATGCCATGCAGCCTCTACGCAGTGCCCAAAGTTCTACTGTAGTACCCACTGGTGGTGTCTGGTGTGCCAGTCTTAATGTGACTTAGACATCAATAGGGGACAAACTGGGGCCTTGAGTCACAGGTGATGGAGTACACTGTTGGATTATGACTCCAGGAAACCTCTGTAGATTAGATATAACCGAGGCTCCAAGGCCTCCATGATGGATTATTGATTGGTCCACAATCTGGACCACAATCTGCCACAAAGCCACAATGTCTGGTGCTGAACTTGTTGTCGTGGACGTGAGCGTATACAGATGCATCCTTCGGCCTGGGCAATAGAGTTTTTAGGTGAAGTACAGCATGTGCAAATCCAACCCCCACCCTTACACTCAGGGTCCATCTGCCATGGCCTAACTACCTGGGATGGTGACAGTGAGGTCCTCGAGTCGTAGGTGTTAAATCAATGTCCTTCTCCTAGCCTCTGGCTTAAAAGCCAACCCCAGAGGCACTGAGACAATAACCAAGGCTGGGACGTGGGTGCTGAATGTACAGTCTAGTATTCCCAAGCAATTTGTAGGTGTTACGTTGGACTTCCCTGGTCCTAGATGGATTGCCTGACAAGGCATCTGAGCTGCATCTACCCAGTAGCTAGATATCTGTACTGGCTCTCCGGACTCAATGCCCATGATGGATATTTTGTTGTTGTGCTTGCTGAACTTGTACAAAGCTTCAAAATGCATTTTTGTTTTAATGCTGGTCAGTATGGCTTATAGCTCATGAAATGCATTATCTCAAATTATTGGAATATTTCAAGTATTTCAAGTTTGAGTAAATTGAGTAAATATCAAAACTGAGTAAAACTGAGTAAATATCAAAATTGAGTAAAATTGAGTAAATATCAAAATTTAGTAAAAATCAAAATTGAGTAAATGCAGAAAATATCAGAATTGAGTAAACTGAGTAAATAACAAAAATTAGTAAAAATCCACATTGAGTAGATTGAGTAAATATCAAAATTCTGTAAATTGAGTAAATATCAAAATTCTGTAAATTGAGTAAATATCAAAATCGAGTAAATTGAGTAAATATCAAAACTGGCTAAATTGAGTAAATATTAAAATTGAGTAAATATCAAAATTTAGAAAAAAATCTAAATTGAGTAAATATCAAAACTGGCTAAATTGAGTAAATATTAAAATTGAGTAAATATCAAAATTTAGAAAAAAATCTAAATTGAGTAAATATTAAAATTGAGTAAATTGAGTAAATATCAAAATTTAGAAAAAAATCTAAATTGAGTAAATTGAGTAAATATCAAAATTGAGTAAATTGAGTAAATATCAAAATTTAGTAAAAATCTAAATTTAGTAAATTCAGTAAAAACCTAAATTTAGTAAACTGAGTAAATATCAAGCCACTTCTGAACCAGAGACAATGTCAGGAGTGTCTTACTTGGGCTCTGGAGAAAAAGAACTGAAATGTTGCTCAGTGGTGCAAAGTCCTCTTTTTAATCTATTAGTCAATTTTGCATTTCATTTGGAAATTACAGTCCTAGAGGCTGGAGAGACACAGAATCCAAGGTGTCTGAAGTCCAGTGTGAAGTTTCTGTGATGGCTTGAGGTGTCATGTCATCTGCTGGTGTTGGTCCACTCTGCTTAGTCCAAAGTCAACACAGCCATCTACCATGAGATATTAGAGCACTTCATGCTTCCATCTGCTGACGAGCTTTATAGATATGTTGATTTCCTTTTACAGCAGGACAGTTTGCTGACCATGCTATTACTGTGCTTGGTTGTCCAGCTAACTCATGAGCTATACTGATCAACGTTAAAATAAAAAAGGCTTGAAATATGTCACTTTACATTTAACAAGTATAAAATATACGACAGTTTACTTGTTGAATTAAATTATGAACACAAATATAATTTTTCCCACTATATTCTCATTTTTCTGATGTGTGACTAACGTGATTTAATTATTATTGTAATGTTTAGCATTGTTTATTTCATTTAACACTGATCTGTCAGACAATTAAAACATGCCTCTGAAATGTGTCGAATGTGAGCTGGCCTTAAGGGCCAGATCAGCTTAGAGTGATGGCATGGATAATTGCTGAGAGGCAGGCTGTGATTCTTATCTCCTACTTATTGCTTTTCGGGCTAACAGTGAGACAAACATCTCATAAGTCTTGACCTTATCGTTACAGGAGCTTTTGAGCCAAAGGCTCACGCTGATCAAGACTTAATTGTTACACAACTGCCTGACTATTAAAAAAGACATTAAAGCTTACACGAGCACAAACACACTTTATCAAGATGAGCTCCACCTCTGCTTTGATAAAGACGCTACAACAGTGGTCGGCACAATATTATTACTTCTACCTCGACTTCTTGTGGAGGAAGAGTGGGGCTTTTATCATTAACTGCTATTGCATTTAATAGCCTATAGTAGATCACTTTTATCTTCAATCACATCCGAAATGTAGTGCTCAGCTGCGAGTATTTGCTACACATAATTGTTGAACAAAGCATTTTTATGAGCTTACATAGTCAATGTTTGTAAGCCGTCATTAAACATTTTTATCTACTAGGAAAAAGCTGATGCAAAATAAAATGTCTCCATCGTGGCTGTCCTAATGGCACAACGCTTTTATTTAGCACTGTGAACTAGTATTAATGCTACTATAACTAAGCAGAATAGCTCGGCCCTTTTTTCTTCCTACACTGCAGCTATAACACCAAGGCTATAAACGTCACTGTGTATAAAGACTCATGCTAGGTGGTGACGTGGATGAATACAAATGTAAATGAACATAAAATAATACTTATGAATGAATGAAGGAATGAATGAGAGAAACTTTACTGTCATTGCACAAAAAGATTGTACAACGAGACTGGGTTACAGCCCTTTGGTGCAATTAAAAAGAAAGGAAATTAAGAATTAAAACAAAGAATTAAGAGCATATAAAAATAAAATAATAATAATAATAATAATAATAATAATAATAATAATAAAATAAAAATAAAATAATTAAATAATAATAATAATAATAATAATAATAATAATAAATAAAATAAATAAATAAATAAAATAAAAATAAAATAATTAAATAATAATAATTTAAAAGCAAACAAATTTATAAACATAACATAAATAATCAACTATGAGTGATCCTATTTACACCATCCACAACTGCAGCATAAATTATTGCACAATGTTTGCTTATAGCAGCATCAGTTATTGCACTGGACCCGATTAAACAACCAGATCTGCCTACAGATGGACTATATGGTTTTTGTTTAACAGAGAAATGGCCCTGTTGTAAAAACTGTATCTTAAACGGTTTGTCCTTGTTTTAAGTTGTTAGTTTAAGACCACTAGGGTAGATGATGGAAATCTAATATAAAAAAAACCCATCCAAATTAGTGGTAGACCAATTAATAGATTAATCAACCAGATTATTGCATGTTTTAAAATAATCTGCATTGGATGATTATGTTTAAATAATTGGGTTGTACACATTTTAGTTAGATTAAAATCACTGCAGACCACTGGGATAGATGACTGAAATCTAAATTCCAAAGAAACATCCAAATTAGCACTAGATGAGATTGGTTGGCCGATTAATCAGCCAGATTATTTAAATTTTAAAATGAGCATCAATGATTATTTCTAAATAATGCGCCTGCGATCATTTTAGTTAGATTAATATCATCGCAAACAACTAGGGTAGATGATGGAAGTTCAAAACAAACAGTCAAATTAGTGATAGAACAATTAATCAGTCGGCCGATTAATCGGCCATATTATTGATGTTTTGATATAATTATGGGGTCTTATGGGGTCGGTAAACAAAAAATGACACATCTGCAGGCAGCCTCAATAGTGTGACTGTGAAACTGGGACATTGGGAATGTAATTTCGTTCCACCTCACGTACTACATGTGATGCAAATGACAAAGTTTCCTTGAATCCTTGATGGAGAAATGAGCTCCCCCTAGTGTCAATTTCACCCTTCTATTGGCAGAAGAACACATGATTGAACTTACATGATTATTTTTAATATTAATATCTTTACAGATGCAAAAAAAAAAACACTTTGGCATGATAGATCAACTGGTTGCCCTGCTCTCTAATTACTGACATCAGCCATTGAAAGGCCTAATCAGTCAGTCACTAATCCAAATGATGTAGTAGGATGGCGGCATAATTTTAAAAACCATCCAACGGTCAAATATAGCGTTTATTAGCACGTTCATTTTAGACCGTGATCATTTTCCACTGAATATCTTTGATGATGGGACTATTTTTAATTAGCTATATGTACAAGTTTTATAAGATGCTATTAAGGCTACAGAGGCTTCTCCTCAGCTGTGTGCTTACCTTCTCCTGCACTTCTTGCTTCTCCTTCAAGGCCTCCTCCAGCTGGGCCTGGAGCTCGCTGATCTGGGCCAGGCTTTGAGATGACTGCACAAAACAGCAGCAAAGAAAATAACACTTACATTCACATTATAATGACCAGGTCAATCAGCACTGCAGTGGAAAAGCTAAACATCGGCGATACGCGGACACTGAGCTTTACTGTATGAATAGATGTGAAAACACAGCAGGAGGCTGAAAAACTCTACCGCACTCCTGCGAAATCATAGCTATTGCGTGAAATGACACAGTACTTACAAGTGGGTGATATGGACAGGAAAGGAATGGGTATCCAGATTCAATCTCTATGCATCAAAAATGAGCAGGACCTCCAATATGCAAATGAGTTTGACTAAATGAAGCCTGGAGCTGGCAGGAGGGCATGTTCGTTTACAGCAAGTGAAGCTAAAGCACTTCGTATGTCAGTGTCAGAGCAGCTCTACTGTAATGCCAGCTTATAACCATTTACATTCAAATATACTCAGATGTGTTTAATGACTGTCTGTTAATTGTACAGTGATAACAGTCCAAAATCTGTGAGATCTACCCATACAGTGTCAGGCTGATTGTTGGGCTTGACAGAAATGGGTCATTGACCCAAAAAAAAAGGCAGTAAATCAATTTGGGAATTGACAAAAGTGTGCGAGGTGCAGAAATGGTAATACAATGTGAAGCTTTCAAATGGAGCAAAATTGCAGCCAAACATTTGGCAACCCAAATGTTTTTTTTTCCAGGAACATTTTTGCTTTATAAACTGAAGCATTGTACAAGCTGCAGTGCAATTTTCAAGACAGCATCATCGTAGGAACTAGCTTTCAGAAAATAATAACCCTAAAAATACTGCCATCCAGCTGGGGACCAATGCCATCAGACGCTACTGTGTGTGCGCATGGTGTCCTCAGTGTTTTGACACAGGAAAGACAGTGCCTCTACGCGCCGTGCTCCGACAGGTCTAGGACGGCTACCTGGGCCACGGCGGCTTTGTGTTTCTTCATCAGCTCGTTCATGTCCTCTTGGTCCTCCTCCATGCGTGACTGCAGGTCGTTCTTCTCGCGCTGAACGCGGCTCAGCTGCTCCTCCAGCTGGGAGGGAGACAAAACACAGCGTGATGGGAAAACAGCCAGATAAATCAGTGTTTTCAAAAGGAGTCGTGTTTGGTTCTACAGAACGAAAACAACACGAGAGCGGCGTCTTACAAACAAAGCTCAGGCAGCAAGGAATTCATCAATATTTCAAGCAGGAGCCTCAAGGCTCTGATTGAGCTTTTGTAATATTTTGTATTCACCTGCTCGCTGAGAACCGGCTGCATACATGGGGACTGAAGGGCTCTCCCGTGCCCACGTGCCCTTCAGAGCTCGGGAACACAAAAACGACGCTGTTTTACAATTAACCGCCAACGCTGGGAGCATCATAAGTCTAATTCCATTCAATAATAATTACTCCAACAATACAGTAAGGCAATCTCTGAAGAGTGAGGACTGAATGTATTAATAAGGGATGAAAAATGTGGATATCGGAGGATGCTAATGAATTCATTAGCGCGTAAGTGGGAAATGAAATGGAGTTCGGGACCAGCGCGGTCACGGTGGCATCCATCTTACTCACATGATGCAGAAACTCACTAAGACAAGCTTAATGGACCGAATCCATTCACTTTTAGTCAAACTGCCCATTACATCCCATCTGATTACAGTTTAATGTACAAATGATACTTTAGTACTAGTACTAACACAGTAAAACGGACAAACACTCAATAAGAGTAAACAGATAAAGCTCTGAGCGCTGATGTCGCTACACTTTAACAGTCTCATCCTTTGTAGTAAAATATAATACTAATAGTAAACACTTTACGAAACTACAAAAGGAGCGAGTGAGCGAGCAGTACAATCATAAATCACAGCTTTTACTACAAGAATAAATCAAAGGGAAGCTATTCAATCTGCCTGTCATCTCTAAATCCCCTCTGCGCCTGGTTCCAAGTTGTCCCCAAATCCTCTTGTCAAAAAGGAGATGGGCTGAAGGATAAAAACACGATAAGTTGTCAAAAACATACAAAAGTCTCTTTAAAACACAATTACAGCTGCTAAAGACATCGTGCAGACTGTGCATCGAATGTGTTCTTTAAGCTTTGAATCTCATCTTTGCCATCATTCTCTGCCTAATCTGACAGGCAAGAATCAAGCTCCTGATCAAAGACTGCCCTTCTCATTCTCTCCGTTCTCTCGCTCATTCTTTAGCACTAATACACACAGCCAACCACACTCAGATCAAAGCAAGACCACTCTGTTCAAACACATCCAAGCAATTCTGGCAATTTCTCAGAAAGCTGCGGGGCACATATTATTACAGTCATAATCACTGTTAGCCTCTTCAGTTTTTTAGTTTTACTGGTTAGATACACTGCTCAAAAAAATAAAGGGAACACTTAAACAACACAGTGTAACTCCAAGTCAGCTGTGAAACCAACCTGTCCAGTTAGGAAGCAACACTGACTGTGAATCAGTTTTACCTGCTGTTGTGCAAATGGAACAGACAACAGGTAGAAATGAGAGGCAATTAGCAAGACAACCCCTATACAGGAGTGGTTCTGCAGGTGGTGACCACAGACCTTTTCTCTGTTCTCATCCTTTCTGGCTGATGTTTTGGTCACTTTTGCATTCTGTCAGTTCTCTCACCATAGAGGTAGCATGAGGTGATGTCTACAACCCACAGAAGTTACTCAGGTAGTGCAGCTCATCCAGGATGCCACATCAATGTGAGCTGTGGCAAGAAGGTTTGCTGTGTCTGTCAGCACAGTGTCCAGAGCATGGAGCAGATACCAGGAGACAGGCCAGTACAACAGGAGACATGGAGGGGGCCGTAGGAGGGCAACAACCCAGCAGCAGGACCGCTACCTCCTCCTTTGTGCAAGGAGGAAAAGGAGGAGCAGAGCCAGAGCCCTGCAAAATGACCTCCAGCAGACCACTAATATCCATGTTTCTGCTCAAACTGTCAGAAACAGTTGGGTGGTATGAGATTTTGAGTAGGGTTCCAAATCCAGACCTCCAAGGGGTCATAATTTTGATATTTCAGTAATATTATGTCGCACGGATTCCTGCACAGTTTGGTGATCTGATTCAGCTCAGCAGGTAATCAACAGGTTTAACTGTAGTGTACGTTTGGGATGAGTTAAAAAAGTTTTATCACCATTTCACTCCTCCATCACTACAACTTTAAAAGCTAGCAGGCAGTGTAAGGCCTTCAGCCTTAGAATCAGTCATGGCCTCCTTGTGGCATCTCCTGGGAAAGAGACAATAAGTGGTCACGTCCAGAAAGCAGTAAAGAATACTACACAAACACTAGCATAACAGTCCAGTGGCAGCGTGGTCGAAGATGCAGTTTTACAGAAGAAACGGCTCAATTCAACATCCTGTCAGACGGCTTCTCGCTCCAGAGGAGCTGTAAAGAGAAAGCAGCATAATAAAGACAGGGGCCGAAACAGCGTGTGCAAAATAGGACCATCCGTCTCGCTCCCAATATCTGTTTCCAACCTGCCGCTGTGTGAACTCAATTATATCCCTCCATTCAGGCTGAAGCAGAACCGGCCTGTGACAGCGTTATTAAAGCGTAATGTATTTCAGGGTGATACGTCTTGTTCAAATTAGAGAAGGAATCGGAAACATGCCATTATGGGCGGAAATCATTTCCCTGCGGTAAATAATTGAACTGACATCCTGACTGGCACTGAAGGTGAATGAGAAAGTGCTCTCTGTTTGTGTGCGAGGTGTTTCATGTCCTGTCCTTCCGAGATGCTGAAAGTTTTGGCCGTATGGATGAAAAGATGAAATTCTCTAAAAGCCATACGGTTGTGTTCATACAACAATCACAGACACACTACTCACCGCTTGCTTGGCTTTGGAGATGTCGTCCATTTGAACATGCAGATCCTCGATCTCCACTTCCATGGATTTACGGGCCTTGACCGCAGAAGCACAGGTGAACTCCGATTCCTCCAGCTAGAACACATTCATGCACACAAGTGACAGAGAGTCAGTCCTGAGATCTGCAGTCAAAGAGCTTTCCAACTTTAGTTCCTTCAATACTGGATGGGAAATACTAAAATATATACTAAAACAGGGCTTTCTGAGGGCTGGAAGATCATGTCCATCCAGTATTTCATGGTGTTATGCACTGTAGATGATGAAATCGGAATGTTCTTTGCTATTTTAAATTATGGAATGACCTTCCAATACATATTAGACAGGCCTCATCACTGTCCATTTTTAAAGCTCGTCTTAAAACCCATTTTTATTCCTTGGTTTCTAACCCAGCATGAGACTTTTATTTTATTTTAGTACTTTTTATGTTTTTTTTTATTATTTCTATTACTTTTAATGATGTGTAGCATTTTACTGTTTTTTACTTTGTGTGTTTTTCCCTTGTTTCTGTTTTTGATTGTTTTTTAGATTTTGGTTCTGTTTCCTCTGTGCAGCACTTTGGCTCAGCTGTCTTGGATTTTAAAGTGCTATATAAATAAAGTTGAGTTGAGCAGAGACTTATTATTATTAAATTGTTGCAGAATGGCGTAGCCCATGACTTTACTTCAGCTTTACTTCTGAAGACTTTCTATAACTGAACGTTTATTATCTGTTGCCAATTAACCTAATTAGCTGTTCCACCACGTGGTTCTTACACAAAGTTTCAAGTACAGTGGTAACCCTACTTACGAGCATCCCTACTAACAAGTATTCCAGGTAACGAGTCGAGATCTCAGAATATTTGTGTTCCAGGTAACGAGTAAAATTCCAAATAACGAGTAGCCTAAATTAGTTCAAGTATGCCAACCACTAGGGGCGCTGTGGTCGTAGCATGCCCTAGATGCTAGTGTAGAAGAAGAGGTCAGTCATTACCTTTGACCGCTGTCCAGTGAAAGTGAAAGTGCTAGTGAAAGTGACACAAAGACAGTAAAAGGTAGTGAACAAGAAAGTTAGATACATTTTACTTTTACTTTACATATGATAAGTGTAACCATGCCATACACGTACGCCCGTCCTCCTGTCCTCCTTAGCCGTCAGCCCACACGAGCGTCGTCATCTATTTTATTTTTTTAAAAACCCATATAAACACATTATTTAGCATATTAAAGTATACTGTATATTGGCCGGCTGACACGGATTAATCAGTTTTACATGTATTCTTATGGGGAAAATGCATCCAGCCAACGAGCAAACCAGCTAACGAGCTCGGCTCTTGCACGGATTAAACTCCTTAGTAGGGTTACCACTGTATAACACAACTTTATCAGTCTTTTGTTGTTACTGCTATTATTGCTTGCATCAACAATATCTTAAAATGTATGATTTAATTAATAAAAATAAATAAATAAATAAATCTCAGTTTCACCATTTGATGTATTGTCTTTGTACAAATTCTTTAAATTTTTAAAAGCATCACAACTACATCCCAGAATTCTGTATTCTTACATATATATTTACCCAAATTTCTCTCCAATGTATTTTAGTGGCCAATTAACCCCGCCCCTTTTATCAACTCTCCCTATCATTATCACTTGCAATGTCCCTGACTCTCTTGGAATGGGGAAGTCAAGCACAGGCCTCCTGGTGCTCGGAGGAAAGCGCAGATCCCCAGTTCTGATGTATTGCCCGGGAGACGCCCGAGTCGGTCGACATTGTTTATATTGTTAGGGAGAGTGTGCCATCTTCTTACCTGAAGAGAGAGCATGGCCAATTTTGCTCTCTCAGGTCCCGGCTGTCGATGACAAGCAGCATGACTGAGATTTGAACTCGCGATCCTCAGATCATAGTGTCAGCGCTTTAGTCTGCTGAGCCACTCGAGGCCAAATTCTGTATTCTTATGTATATTCTGATGATATTTCTATCATCACTCTGAAACCATGAAATATTCTCACAATACTTTAAACTAAATGTGAATGAAGGATGCTTATAATCATGTTAACTTTATAACTTTAACAACACTAGAGCTGAGAGGTAGGAGGAGCCTTGGTATTCAAATGCATTAAATGGTATAATTCAAAGAATATCTATCCATAATATACTGTCACATCTCTACACAGAACACTGTCAGCGATTTGCGTTGATATCACAGTGTCACTGCATTGTTACACTACTTACCTGTGGTCAACATCTAGAATGCACATCACTTACTGCTTTATTAGCATCACTGGGACTCAAACTTGGATCAACTGTAGTAGCATCTTTCTTTATAATGATGGTCAGGAATGTAAAGTACCGATCATTTGCACAAAAGCTGCCCAACACTTCTAATAACACAGCAATGCTGTATGAACCTGGTTTTTAAGCTGGGCGATCTCTCTCTTGCTGGGAGCATTGTTCTTCAGATGGTCCAACATAATCTGGGCGTCGGCCAGCAAGGCTTTGGTGCGCTTCAGGTCCTTCCTCAGGCGCTTCTCTGTCTCCACATCTCTGTGGCTCACCTGGAAGTCAGTACACAACAAGAGTTAAGGCCAGCAAACACACATGCCCAGGAGACATGTCAGCCGGCACACTTCTCTAAAGGCATTTACGCACACAAACACACTGTACATCTATACAAACAGAGCAGAAGGCCAGTGCATGCTGAAGGTAGTGAAGGTAGAGTAAGAGAGAGAGAGGGAGTTCATTGTGTACCTGGTCTTGAGCGGTCAGCAGCTTGGCCTCCAGCTCTCTCCTCTCCCTAAGGACCTTCTGTTTGTCTTCATATTCCTCCTCCAACTGCACCTCCATCTGCTTCAGCTACACACACAGTGCAAAAAGAAAACAGGAGGTTAAAACGTTGCCACTATTTACTACTATGTCCAAAATGTGTGGACACCAGCTCAGCAGCAGAGCATTCCTGTATAAGCACTACTTTTCTGTGGAGATTGTGTGCATGAGTACAGCCGATTGTTAGCCATAGGTGCAACTCAGAGGAGCTGAATTCACTCATTTAGAGGTGTCTAAAAACGTTTGGCCATAATATAAATAGCATTTTTGGAATTCTTCATGGCAACCGCAACAAGTCTTGAGATTTTTGGCACTTTGTTGAGATGCTCAGTGGCAGCTATTCTATACTAGATTGTATTTCAGGGTTTGAAAAGGCAAAGGCATGTAATTTATACTGTTTTCATGCTGCATAAATCATGATGCATTATGGGATGCCGTCATCCTGGAAGAGAAAATTGCCTTCAAGATAGAAATGTTTTAAAATAGAGCTTTGAGGACGACACTAAATTAAGTTAAATAAAGAATCACAACTTTAAAAAGACACTTTTTAATCGTTTTATAACTATTTATAGAACTAGCATCCCAGTGTGGCCTGTACATATGTAGTGGCCACATCATTAGGCACACATACCTTGTACCTACATTTGTCTGCCTTGGCTCCACCGAGCATACAGGTAGTTCTACAATTACAGACTGTAGTCCATCTGTTTCTCTGTATACTTTGTTCAACACTTTAATGGTCAGGACCCCCACATAGCAGGTATTATCCAAGTTATCCAAGTCCAAGATCATTCTTAGCACTGCAGTGGCACTGATGTAATGGTGGTGTGTTAGTGTGTGTTGTGCTGGTTTGAGCGGATCAGACACAGCAGAGCTGCTGATGTTTTTGACCCTCTGGAGTCTGAGGGTTATTCAGAACTCTGATGTAGTCTGACATGCCTCGACATTATTAAAAATTACATCATCTAAAATTATTTTATACAGGCTATTGTTCAGCACAAACTCAGTAACAACAGAGTCAAAACAGTAAGAGTGTCATGAATGTATATTTTGATTAAATCTGCTCTAAACTTAGACTTTCCAAAAACCTGTTTTCAACACTAAACATTTCTAGTCAAGACTTGTGAGCTCAGAACTGAATAAACAGAGGTGTTGACTACACACTGCTCATTACAGTTTTTAGACATTGTATGTGGTTTTATTTCTAATGCTTAAGTAATGTGAGGTGACACTCTGTTTTCACTCATTCAGTGGTTCCTAAATGTTATATTTATGAGAAGAGTATAAACACTCAGGTGAGAGGTGTTTGTTCAGGTGAGAGCTCTGAAAAACATGTCTCTGCTTATTTAAGCTCCTCTCACAAATATCTAAAATGTATTCTGATTCAAGCTATGTATTTGAAAAATAGGCCTTTTAAGGTTTCTGGGGTATGTTTAGTTTTGTTTCTTGGATAAAACCTCACAGTATTTTTGCGGAATTTCATTAATATGTCTCCAGCGGGCGTGCCAACACCTCAGTTGAGTGAAAATAGCGCAAAAACGTCCTGTGGACAGCATTCTATGCCCACTAATGAAGAACCAGAGGATGACCAACTCAAACTGTGCAGCAACAGATGACCTACTGTCTCTGACTTTACATCATCAAGACGGACCAACAAGGCAGGTGTATCTGGAGTAGACAGTGAGCTAAAATCTCCAGCAGCTCTGCTGTGTCTCAACCACTTGTACCAGTACAATACACACACCACCACCACGTCAGTGTCACTGCAGTGCTGAGAATCATCCACTACCCAAATAATATCTGGGACAAAGTGAGTGAATAGGAGTGATATCAAAATCGTGATCTCATTTAAATGAAAGAAATGTTGTAAATATGTGTTTTGCTGCACATTCACCACTGTGCAATGTGTTGCTGTAAGGAGGATGGTAATTATGGGATGCCCTGTACAGAGCGCTTGATTAGTTAAGTGAGAAGGAGGGTGAAGTCAACCATGCACAAGTGAAACCAAACCTCAGCCCCACAAATTATACATCAAATATGTCGATGAGTTCAGCTCCTGGAGGCCACACATCCGGCATCACCACACAAGCACACACCCTATTAGCATGAAAAGTTGGAGCACGTGTTTATTATTCATCACGTTACTGACTGTGACTTGTTTACTCATGTTGCACGAGTGCACTAGAATGTTGAAATAATTGGGCCCTTATCTGGAAACAAGCTTCAGCACTTCAAATGATTTAGGCTGAGTGATTCAGGCCAGCTGGAGCACTGTGATCCGAGATGGTGATGGCAGAGCTTATGCTGATCTAAAACCGGGTTTACTGTTTCTTTTTTTGTGGCTGACGTGGGGATTTGGGATAGGCACAGAAATCACAATTTTGATCAGTTTCTCAATGCAATTTGCATCAAGAACAGTGTTAATGCAACTTCAGCATCCAGTGAATAAAACCGTCCATATTTAAAGTGAACAAAGGTCATTCACATTGTGTCACATGACCTGAAGCCTGCAGCGATGTGCATTTGTCAGATTGAGGGTTCATGCCAGTTTCTTCTCTGTCAATCATGCACACAAAAGTAAATTGAGTGCTATTAGCCTTCTGTGGTGAATCCAGTCTGCTAGATATGAGTCTTTATCACTTAAGTGCTTTGTTACTAACAAAGTATTGTGGCAGAAGCAACCAACAGTGAAGCATCTGCTTTAACCCTCTGGAGGTGGTGCTCTCACCAGCAGCATATTAAAAAAAGGCAACAAAAACACTAATATAATTGCGAGATTTTATCCTAGAAACAAAACTAAACATATCCCAGAAACTTTAAAGGGTCAAATATATATAGCTCGTATAGAAATACCTTTTTAGATTCTTGTGAGAGGAGCTTAAATAAGCAGAGACAAGTTTTTCACAGCGAGTCAGAAACCTGCGCATTTTCCCGTCAAATAATGTGATTTGTCATTCATATGATAATGACATGGTAATTGGGGACATTCCATTGGTTGGATTACTTGCTGTGGAATGTGAACCCGAAAAAAAACCTCTCACCTGAGCGTTCATACCTATTTCATAAATATTCAATGTAGGGTTAGTGACTGAGGAAAACAGTGTCACCTCACATTAGTTAAGCTTTAGAAATAAAACCACATACACTTTATAAAAACTGTAATGACAGAGTCAACACCTCTGTTTATTCAGTTCTGAACTCAAAAGTCTTGGCTGGAAGTGAGTTTCCTCACAATATATCAGCACATCTGAAAATACGTTTTTGGAAAGTAAGTTTAGAGCAGATTTAATCAAAATATTGTATGACACTCTTACTGAGCTGGCACTGTTGTTGCTGAGTTTGTGCTGAATATAAGCCTGTGTAACACTTTGGAATTTTGAATGTGTGTAATTAAAAAAAAAAAAAGTCAAGGCACGTCAGACTACATCAGAGTGTCTGAAATACCCTCAGATTACAGAGGGTTAAATCCGTTTAGCAGGTTTTACAAATAAAATTTTGTCAATTTGTTCATTTTTTGTAATAATTTTAATTATTTATTTATTATTATTTCATTTGCAAATAATACAAAATCTAGTTTATACGTCATTAAATTTTTTGTAATACAGTTTATATTTGGCATCTACATTATTATCTATGTAGTACACACTGAATGTTACAAAATGGGTATGTCAAGGAACCTTAAGTGAGAATCATGAGCTCAGTTCTATGCCAAAATATAGATATTAGTCATTTAATCACAGCCTTAGATTTGGGTAGAGAAAGCAGGGACTAGGTCAGTATAAAGCAAAAACATGGAGTCTTACTTTCTTACTGCAGGACTGTCTGATCTCCTCTACTTCTTCATCTTTGTTCTCGATTTCTTTGCAGTGCATCTGCCTGAGCCTCTCCGTCTCCATCTCCAGACGTAGCTTAGCCTACAGGAGCAAAATATTAGCACCTCAGATTGTACATCAAGGCATCAGAAACTCACAGTGCTTACAAATGTGCATGTCAAACAGCAAACAACAACAAAGCAGACATTACAGTTCATGCAAATATTTGGAATGCATGAAGGCTGCACCTTGGGAACCGGCATTTGCGAATATGAAGACAGCAGCCAAATTTGCATGTCATGTGACAATTATTCATAGAGCACTTGAATTATTCAAAGAAGTAATAAATGAAACATAAATTCCATGCATGAACCCATAGCTGAACATGATTACTATGTATATGAAGTTACTTCCTGAGAAACATCAGTGCTGTTCACAGCTGTTGCTGCTGAAGTCGTTGAATATGCTGTTTTACCTGCTCTAACATCTGTATGGTGCCGGCTTGCTCATCCAGTTCCTCCTCCTGGTCTTTGACCTTTGCTTCCAGGTCACGGAGCTGCTTTTTGACCTTGGCCAGAGAGGCCTCATCCTTTGACTCCTGAGAGTTCAGATCCTGCAGCTCTGCCTCCATCTGCTCCAGCTTCAGATTAAGGGCACACATCTCCAGATCTTTATCCTGAGGGCAAGAGAGCAGCTAGTTAGTCTATTACAGAATACTAGGACACGTGCACAGAGCTGCATGTTACTGTGTACAATTACTTTGCAACTAAAACCGTTAAAAACGTTATTATATCAATGCATTTTTTATGTACATCATGTCTAACTGAAGCCCATCTATTGCTAAGCAGTTTTTCAGCCATTTGTCATGCATTAATAGTTTTAATTACCCTCTAGCACTGAATCAGTGAAGTTCCTGAGTCCAGGACCAAAACTAGCAACTAGCAATGAAAACATGTCATTAAATAAAACATGTCATTGATGTACTGAGAATGAGCAGATCAATACATAATATCTGGTCAGCAGAGATGCTATGAGGGTCCAGCGATTGACATAGTGGCTGACAGAGATGGGAGAATTTGTTTGCATTCAGCGACAAGAGTTTTAGTGAGGTCAGGATGTTGGATGATCACCCTCTCCTCATCCCAAAGTAGTGCTGGGCGATAAAATTATATTGATTTTTTTCACGATCATTTTTCCCTCGATGACGATGATAAGCCGGGACAATAGAATTCAATAAGCATTAACGTTTGTTTCCATTTCACATCTAATCAGATTGACTGTGAGTTCAGAAGTCTAATACTGCTGCTTGTTAGCTCCTCCTCACCAGCGCCGCCAAAATGCACTGTTGTGTTTAAGACAAGCGTGTGATTGGAGGAGAGCGCAAGGTCGCTGTGTGCTCATCTGTTTGTGTGAGAAGGAGATGGAGGGGGGCTCGCTGTGTGTGTGTGTGTGTGTGTGTCAGCCCGAGTGCTAGCATTAGCCTGTTAGCTTGGCTCTCTAGCCTGTTGTTATTTTGGAGTGGCTGCGGCCGACAACAATCACTGTAAGTTTTAACAATGAAGCGACGACTGTAAACGTCTTTCTCGTCCATCCTTTCACACGTCCAGCCGGACGCTACAATATGTTCTGGCAATAAACATTTTAATATTTTAAATAGTAACATTTCGTGACGTTTTTAGAAAGATGTTTAAAACTATGACAGTGTTAGAAAATTTAATATCGTGATAATTATCGAGATTGATCAATATAGAAAAAATTATCGTGATAAAATTTTTGGCCATATCGCCCAGCTCTATCACCAAGTACTGGCGTGAGCACCACCGTTCTACAGCTACACTTTTCCACAGCTTAGTGCTGGCAGTTATACCCTTCTAGCTTTGCATTAGACATGGTGCCAACTGGTTTGTGTTTATCTGCTCCACAGAGTCTTATTGTATTGGCAGTACTTCTGTACACGGACTAGCCGTGTGTGAATCTGTGTCAGCAATGGGTGCAACTAAAAGTAGCTGAATGCATTCATTAGAAGGGGTGTCCACAAACATTTGGACATACAGTGTGTGTAGTAAAATGACTAGGTATAAGATGTGCCTAAAATCTGCCAAGTCTGATTTGTACCCCTCAGGGTACACACAGCGTTGATGTAATAGTATACTGTATGTAATACTGGATACTGTATCTCAGCTGGGAGTAAAAGAGAGAATGTCTGAGACATCAGTGAAAGACTGCTGACCTCCAGCTGCTGTCGGAGGCTGAACACTTCTCCAGTCAGCATGTCTTTCTCTCGGCTCAGCTTCTCTCGCTGACTCCTTTCTCTCTGCACCTCCTCCTGAGACTGAGTCTGCTCCGAGTCAAACCTGCAAACACACAAACATACATACCGAAAGCTTAAATTATGGGTTTCTAGCTCCCACAGAGTACACTATAGTGTTTCATTTCATGCCTACACCTTCACAATTCATGTGTGAACATATTTACTACGAATTATTTACTCACTGGCTATAAAGGCCTGAACTGGAAAAAGACAACCGCACATCTCAGCCATAAATGAGAAAAACACAAAATAAACATGTACCTGCTTCTTCTGAAATAGCCTAGCATGGCAGAAGTTAAGAAAGTCTAGCAAGACTGTGACGTATGTGTCAGGAGGGGTATTAGAGAGATTGGTTCTGATTGGTTTAACTGTGAGCGAGCGGTCGAGGGGGGCCGTTGAGGCCTTAGGGGCACAATTTCGTCTTCGTTTTCTTCTTTTCACTCACCTTATTTCTACCCTTCACACACTGCGAGGCCCTGTTAAACTCCCATAAACGAGTCTTATGCAATTCCCAGCGCTAATGCTGGCTCCAGAGCAGGAGCAGGGGGAGGAATTTGCTCCTTTCTCCTCCAGCATGCTCCACTTTTCTTTGGTTACTAGCCCACTCAATGTAATGGCTAAGTCAGAGCGGGAGCCTGCTCCCAGGCTGTGTTTATTAGTGTAGGCAGGAGTGATGCACAGTATAGAAGTTGGTTAATCCTTTACTAACTGACTCAACTGTTAAAGTTTCATATTGTTTATATGATTTGCCCAAAAGAGGCTGTTCTGAATGGATTGTGTTTGTGATGAAGGCATTTATGAACACGATTAATTTAAGAAGCATATGCTGCATGGAGTGCTTTGTGAATGAAACAATGCAGGACAGCCAATCAGAACAGAGCTTAAAGGTATGAGCTTGTTTAATCCAATTATGACTTAGTAAATGTACAAAATACAAGAAAAAATGTAGGAATATAATAGCAATATAATATTTCATCCATAACCTGCAGCATTATTAGGCAGCATGGACCTTCACACATTGCTGACAGACAAGTCTAGGGTGACCAGATGTCTCTTTTACCCGGACATGTCCTCTTTTTGAAACTTAAAAAACACGTCCGGGTGGAATTTCACAAATGTCCAGGATTTTGTACTCAAGAAGCGTTTCGTTCACAAACTAGTCGCACCCTCCCCCTATTCCATTCGGTTCGCTTTATTAAATGTACTGGGCGAGCAGGACCCAAGCAGAAATCCAAGCCGGTTTCCCTGTAGCCTGCCTACAAGCTCACCGATTGGCTCTGCTGTTTCTTGCTAACATGTGATTGGCCGTCGCCGCTGTCAGTCCTTCAAACAGCATCCGTTTTTACCTGTAAGTTGTTTACATGTTGCGTGTTTGTTCTGTCTGTCACGTCAGATAGACGTATTTTACTATCAGAGGTTTAATAACACAATTCATAAACATTAACATTTGAGTCTGTGTGTGTCTACCAGTCTGCGATAAGCCATCTATTTAAATGCGTCTAAGTTGAACTATTATCAAAATAATTCAGAATTTCAGCTTATTTTTGCTCAAAAATGAGGTATAATTATGTGTAAATTGAGGTTTATTGATAATTTTATGCTACATGCTTTTAATAGTTTATTATTTTTAATAATATATAATGTATTAATATTTAATTTTATTATTTTATTTTCATTTATTATAATAAACCTCATAGTTATTAATATATTAGTATATTATTAATAGTAACTAGTAATTGTTACAAAAATATAGATCATAATTTGTCAATATTTATTATTAATAATAATAATAATAATAATAATAATAATAATACAATTTATGTTCAAGCAAAAAAAAAAAAAAAAAAAAAAACCCTGCTGAGGTGTCCTCTTTCGTCATCTCAGATCTGGTCACCCTAGCACAGTCTCACTAATCCCTATTTGTTTACCCAAGAAAACTACCATTAGGTACCATTCCAACACACATTAAGTAATATTGGATGCTTATATAATGAAAACACCCATCAAAGAAAAGCAGTGAGGGGAGCTAAGCAGCACATAGATGATGCTGTTTCTAACCATTCAGCTTTATTTTACTCATTACTATGTTGTGCTATTTGAGGACTCACAAGGCTGTAGTGCATTTGAAGTGAATTTGGTAAGCTAGAATGGAGACACTCACTCAGTCCGGGAACTGAACGAGGTCATACTGAGCTCCAGCCCAACACAAATGCACTCATGCTGTAACTTACATGCACCAGGATCTACAATCAACTACCTCGTCTTATCACTACAGTCAGTAACAAGATACAGAAGCCAGAATCTGAACCTCTTAACCCCCAGGAGTCTGAGGGTATTTCAGACACTCTGATGTAGTCTGACATGGCTTGACTTTTTTTTTATAATAAATTACACCCATCTAATTTTTATTATTTTATTTTTTTTATTATTAAAATACATTTTTATTTAAAATGATTTATTCTGATTAAATCTGCTCTAAACTTAGACTTTCCAAAAACCTGTTTTCAGATGTGCCGATATATTGTGAAAAAACACTCTAAACATTTCTAGCCAAGACTTTTGAGCTCAGAAATGAATAAACAGAGGTGTTGGCTACACACTGCTCATTACAGTTTTTAGCAATTGTATGTGTTTTTATTTCTAAAGCTTAACTAATGTGAGGTGACACTGTTTTCCTCAGCCACCAACCCTACATTTAATAATTATGAGATGTGAACAATCTGGTCTTTATTATATTCAAATAACACAGATTCCAGACTACTGAAACCCACCAATTGAATTACCATTGTCATTATCATATGAATGACAAATTGCATGTTTTGGCGGGAAAATATGCACAGCTGTCTGACTCGCTCTCACAGACATGTCTCAGCTTATTTAAACTCCTCTCACAAATATCTAAAAATATATATTTTGATTCAAGCTATACATTTGAAAAGTAGACCCTTTAAGATTTTTAAGTTTTATTTTGATTTGATTATTTCTATTAACTATTATTTAGTTAATAATAATTACACTTCTGTAGTTTCCTCCTGTAGTGCCACCACCAAAAAAACACTTACACCTTCTTATTTTAGTGTTGAGAAAATAGAGATTGTTCGACCCCAGAGGCTTCCTACAGTGTACTACAATTTGTCAAACTGACCACATCAATCATACGAACATTACAAATTGGTTGCAAGTCACTTCTAGGAAAAACACAGCAACCACCATCAACTTTGCAACCTACTTCGTCTACCCTGCAGTAGCCTTAAAACTCTTAAAAGGGTGAAACTATTTCAATACTGCTTTAAATGGATGATAAAAACAAAATCATCAATACACCCCTCGTCTCTTCCACGGGTCTCTTATAAAAATCTGTCAATTACTAACACTAAGCCTCCAATTAGAGCAGTGGGTGGAAAAGGGGTGGGGTTATGCAAAACTCACATCAACCCTAATAGCAGGGTTTTAAGTCACATAAATTAGTTTTTTTTAAGTATATTAATTTTTTACAATGTTTATTTATAAGAGACAAAATATTGTGTATATAATCAGAGCTGTGCAGAATCAAGACATTTTAACACATAAATTATGGATTAAATCTTGTCTAGGAGGGTCAGTGTCCACAGTTTGATCTCCCAGCTCAGACACAGCTACTAAATCTGCCAATTAACAGATTAAACAAACCAGGTGTGCCTGCAAACTGTGCTGAATATCAGCCCTCTAAGATCAGGTCTGAAGCTCTTTGGCATAAATAATTGAAAAACAAAATAAATTATGAGCTCAGAATCAAATGTTACACAGAATATTAAAAGATCTATAATCGGTGCATCTCCAAAAATTATAATATTGTAAAATTGTTCAAAAATTAAGTCAAAAATATAAACTGTCATATGTTTGATATTCATTATACATAAAGTGACATACTTCAAGACTTTTTGTTTAAATGTTGACATTAGTCACGTTTCCATTAACCATGAAATATCGCAAATTAGAATTGCGAATAAAAATTAGCTTAATGGAAACACGACAATTTCAAAAAAGAATTCTCACGTTTTTTGATAAAAGTCTTTTGCGCTGATGAGGTGGTTTTTCAGTCGTATCGAAACTGGTTTATATCGCAAAAGTGTAATGGAAACACTCAAACTGACTTTTTTCGCATCAAGGGAGTCACGTGATCAACAACCGGACGTTTCTATTGGCG
>BRDA01006001.1:3162-14405 GCA_036984385.1 Crenuchus spilurus | reverse complement strand
ATTTTTATTAGTGATTATCTTAAATTCTGCTAAAAGATAACCCAAAATATTACATACTGTACCTTTAAGAAAATGTTATTTGTTTATTAGTTAGGCACAGACTGTGCAGGGGTGGGTCCATCACAAAGCCAGCACATCACAGCCCTGTTAATGGAAGAAGTTCACGGAGGTGGACTATTAATAGTCCTGCAGTTGCTGATGGTCACTCTGCTGCATGTTCATACTCGCTTAGGTGCTGTTGCATGATGGGTAGCAGAGTCCGTGGTTCTCTTACATGCTTTAGTTTAGCATATAGTAGTAATGATGTTTTTAGACTTTTAGGTGGTCTCCGTGTGAAGGCCATTCAAAACTGAGCCAGTTTCTAAGTCTAGGAGTTTTGATGCAGAGTCAACTGAGGAAATTCTGTTTAGTCTCAACTTTAGGTTTTATCTGGGTCTGGGAACATGCAACTATGGGAGATCTGGGTAAAACTAAAAAAAATATGTAAATTCCTTGGTAAGGAAATATATCATTGTATCTTTAACGGCACGCACACAGACCCAATGCAAATTGGCACAGATGTAGAGTATCAGTTTGTTATATAGTCAATAAATGTCGAAGCTTTCACCAACAAAAGACCTCCTAATAAAATTTACGTGGCATACATTCATAAGGCAGAAAGTGCTCTCTGTAGCTCATTATGGAGTACAATCTGGGGAGTGCATTGAACTTCAAGAATTTCACCAACTTTTCAACATTTCTGCATAACTCACCCATTAATAGCAATTCTAGAGAAACACATCAAGTAATTGTTGACAGGACTGATGTCAGGAACATCCGGACATGTGTAGAATGTAATAATCTCTAAAAGGTAACCATTAATGTGAAATGGTGTTTATATCTGAGACACTGGCCCCTGGTTCTGATCATAACTACTGTAAAGAAATCAGAATGGGTCAATTTGACTAAAACAAAACGTGATTTCTCAAGGACTGAACTGTGTCAGTTCTGAAAACTTGCTGAATATGTAACATATACAGAACATATCACACCAGACAGTGGAGCAGTACTTTTACCAACTTTATTGAGAAAACAAAATTAACAGCTAGTAGAGCTATTAGTTAACCGGTCATCCCGAGACAGCTTCCAATCGTGTACTCAGTGCAACAAGCAAACAGTGTGAAGGAAGATAGTTAAACTAATAGCTCCTCATTCTATAAACAACGAAAAAACAGCCAAGAAAAGGAGTAACAAAATAAAGTTCTCAAACTCCGTTAAGTGGACAGGTGTGTTTGCTTTAACACTGTTGGCAAATAGCCTTTTTCAGCGGATCACCAATGTACTGTTATTTTCCTATGAACATGCATAAAATAGATTTTATATTCTTCATAACTGCTGATGTAATCATGGGACTAAATCTGCCCATCCAAACAGTCAGATAGAAGCAAGAGTATTATATTTCACAGACTGTATCATTGCTATTGTAAAAGCTCATAAAAAATGTGAAGGCCAACCCAGCAACAGACCGCTCACAAAAGACCATCATTTTACATATTTGCTCTTTATTTTTTTAATAGCACCTCCATTATGTGGTGTGAGTTAAAAGCAGTTGATATTCTATTTATTTGCTTTGTTTATTTCTTTTCTTTTACAAAGTGGCTGGGGTCCTTTAGTACATGCTTCATAGTTCAGACCCAAGGGCATACTGTAAAGATGAACAGAAAGTGATCTCACTACGGCATCCTCTTGTTTGCAGCACGTGACATTTGAAAAGGGACAGAAAACAACGGAGCAAAAACTATTTTTGTTCAAAGATGGGGGGGAAAGTGCCAATTCATTGAAAGGAAAAAAGGGATACGCAGTTATTGAATGTTTTTCCAGCTATAATGCAGATTTGTTGGGGTGATCATTTCTTTAGGTATCACATGGCGTACTTTTGAGTCCATTCCCGAGCTATTCTGTTGTACCTGAAAAAGATCAGATATGAGAGAGAGAGAGACAGAGAACGACACATTAACAGTGGTGCAGTGGATTGCTAATACAATGGCAATGTCACATGCTGGGCAAGCAACAACACTGCCAAATATACTCAAGCCAAAGCCAACACAAATACTGCATAATCATCAAGGTCAAAACCAAAAGCATCATCTCTTTACACAGCATTCGCATTTCCCTCTGACTATCAGAGTGGCCGTGAACATGCCTTTGTCCACATAAAGCTGAGAGAAGGGTGAAAGCTAGAGCCTCCACAATACAAAATCATCTTAGTATTTGAGACAGTTGCACTGTGACTTAAATATCTGACATGCTAAATATGGAAAAACTTAAATATTCTTAACACGTGCTAGTGACGGCTATGTGCTGTCATATGTAAATCGGCTCATATACAAAAACCAACAGCCTGTGTTTTCCTGTTTTCTAAGTTTTCCTTATATGCAAAATATGGTTGCCTTTTTTCTGAGGTCCTCAGAAATCTCCTTTATTCATGCCATGATACACATTTCTCACGGACTCAAGTCATAATTGTGGTGCAGACAAAATAAATTAGACAAATCAAACCACTAAACCCGTTCCTCTTACTACATAGTCAGAATTCTGTCCCCCAGTATTCATTTATTTACATTTTCATTTAATAAGATGAGCTACATTTTACATTGTGGGAGCATTTTATGGTCAACTTTTGCATATATCTGGATACATCAAAGGCTGTGATTCAGCCCTTATACCCTGGTTGCCATACATTGACATTTTTGTGTATTTATGTACAGAAAGAAAACATGAGGAGTAATCTGAAAAGTGTTAAAAATGGTCAGTTTTTGTAAATTTGTTATTTACTAAAATAGTAGTAGTAGCTACTCAATCAGAGGTTGTCAGTAAATTGACCTTTAATATAGTAGCTAGTTACTTTTTCAAGTTTCCTGAGCAGTGATACATAATGGCAACTGATACCTTGATGGTGAATGATTAGATTGTATATAATAAATAATTAACAGAATACCGGTAAACAGTTCTACTTCATAGGTGTCTCCTTATATAGAAATCATTGATGCCTCCGACCTAGTCTGAAAAGACTGTTTCACATCTCTTGAGTATAACTTGTATTAGAATATCTTTCCTTTTCGTACAAAGTTCTCATTTGTGATGTTTTGTTGTTACAGTGACTGTATGCTTCTACTCCATGTGAATTGAGAATAGAATAAAGTTGAATACTGATGTTATCAGAAAGAAGAATAAAGGATCTGCTCAAGGAAATATTAAACACCACTGAGCCAAATATTCTGACTAAAATGCCAATATCTGTAATATGATGTTGATCCTCCGTGTACAACCAACCGACCTTCAACACAACAAAGCATGGACTCTATAAGCCCTCTGAGGGGGTCCTTTGGTACATGGCACCAAGGCATTGGCAGCAGATCCATTAAGTTCTCCAAGTTGTAAAGTTGAGCTGCTATTGATCAGTACATCCCACAGATGCAGGGTCAGATTGAGAGGGAATTTGGAAGTCAATCTTTTATGTACTGACCACTGCTAACCAGGAGCACCCCACAAGCCTTGCTGTTTTGAAGTCATCATCTGGTCAAGCCGATCAAGGTTTTGGAGTTCTTCATGCCTGCCAAGTCCTCGAACACCGACTATTAGAACACACCATTCTCTTACCACCTATTGCAGGCTGTCCTAGAACTTGACACTTACGAGACAGCTTCAGTCACTTCATCTGAGTGGTCAAAGTTTGGAGTATAATTACTTACTTACTATAATTATTACCCCTTCATCATTACTAAAAAGCAGTAACAGTGCTGTTAAAACCCATCTGGGAACACAACACTGTTGTCTAGCACCTCAGCCTGCCAACACTGGTGGCTGATTTTCAACGCAGTGATTGAGCCCGAGTTGAAGGAGGATTACTTCTAAGGAGCATTAGAATTTTTAATTGCAAATCTCCATTCACAGCAATCTAGTTCAAGACTAGGTTTAATTCACTCACTACCAACCAATTCCCATGATGCCTGGCCTTACCACTAGAGCATGGCATACTTCTGTGTCCACTCTCTGGCCAGTCTATTATACCTGAAGGAGGGAAAAGTGGCCTAGTTCATCAATGAGACCTTTTCACACTCCTCTGCTCAGTGCAGGCCAGGATAGTTTGAGTTCAGTCAGTTCTTTTACTCAAATCCACAGTAGTAAGAATGAGCCATGTTGCTATAGTGTTACTGAAGGTCCTTCTTGCTTTGTATCATCAAACAGTATAATCCACCTGCCCTGTGGCAGAATTATTATGTCAATATCTATTTTTTTAAATATCATATATATGTATAATAAATAAGTTCATATTATATAAGGTTCTCAGTATCTTCAGCTCCTTTAATGCTTTGGTTACTTTTAATGTACACGTATCTTATAAACAATTGGTTTAAGAATATTTACAGATATGCTACTACTGCAATATTCTTTTAACTTGAGTCTCTCACTTTTACTGCACTATACTATATACTACTGTAAATACTATACTACTACTAAGATACTATAAATACGTGCATTTATTTTAGAAGGTAAGCAACCTTGTAATGTGATGTGTCTTGTTGCATGCTACTGCCAGAATTTCCCTCTAAGATTTAAAAAGTCTTTAAAGTATTTCAATTAATTACATCACTTTACATCTTCTGAGCATCACATAAGCAGTATAAGTACTTAAACAACACAAATACTGAACACTGGGATAAAACAATTAGCCCTACTTAGATCTGTTCATATTTAATTAGTGTAGCACAATATGTGAAACACTGCATAAAGGTTGAGATACATTTTTTTAAAATGTGGAATTGAGTGTAAGCATATTGCCCCGTGTTCATCTTCATAAAGTAAGATACTGCTTGTTACTAGTCTATATTAATATTTGACATTATATTTCAGCAGTGTTGCGAATAACGGCGTTAAAAATAATGGCGTTACGTAACGACGTCATTTTGTCATAACGGGGTAAAATAATTACTTTTCCTGTCGTTACAACGGCGTTGAGGTTACTGGTCATTAAAAACGGTGCGTTACTATATATTGATATACTAACAGTAATCCGAGTGGACCTCTGCTCAGGCTAGTGAGGAGTAACAGGTGTTACACCGAGAACTGTGACCTGTCAAGATCTGTGACTTGATAGAAGAAGATAACACCTTTATCGGGCGGCACGGTGGCTTAGTGGTTAGCACGTTCGCCTCTCAGCGCTGAGGTCTTGGGTTCGAGTCCACATCTGAGCGGAGTTTCCATGTTCTCCCCGTGTCTGCGTGGGTTTCCTCCGGGGACTCCGGTTTCCTCCCACAGTCCAAAAACATGGAGATCAGGTGGATTGGATACTCTAAAAATTACCCTGGTGTGTATGAATGAATGAATGAATGTATGTATGCCCAGATATGGTTGGCACTCTGTCCTGGGTGATCCCCCTAGTGCTCGATGCAGTCCTCCAGGTGGACGGTCGCTTCCGGTTGAGAGTACGCTGAGCGCGATTGGCTGCCGCTTCTCACCGGTGTGTGTAAATGGAGTGTGTTGATTGTAAAGCGTCCTTGGGTGTCTAGAAAGGCGCTATATAAGTGTAATGTGTATGTATGTATGTAAGGCAGCGTTATGGTAGCCAATCAGAGCCAGTGTTTTTACACGTGTACCGAGAGGCAGAGGAGCAAGCCGAAGAAAAGTTAGCATTTTCAAGGTGGCGATATAAACATTATTTTAAATTCATTGAGGTTAAAGGCAAAAACGTGCATGTAATGTGTACATTATGTCCTCAGGCGAAGGCTTTGTCGACATCCACTGTAAGCAACTCTAATTACAAAGTTAGTGGCTAGAAACACAGACACCACAGATGATAGTAAGCCGTCCACTAGCAAAGGACTCAGAGCAAAGTCCGCCAAGCAGCAAAGGCCTGATTTTTGAAGAATAAGACTATAGAGGTTTTGTTGTTAAGTTTATTTCTGTTGTGAACAAACCAGTTGTCTCAGGTTGAGAGAATTTAATTTGATAGATGTAAATGCACTTTATATAGTGTAACTGTTTACTTTTTTTTTTTTCTCACAAATTTGGTATTTTAAAGGATTTTATCCTGCACTGGTCTGTTGATGTGCAATAAATATCAAAAGTTATGTACAAACACCTTTCTGATCTACTCATTTCAACTGACTGTGAAAATGGCTTTTTAAAAAAATTCTTATTCTTTGACAAATAACTTTTTTTTAACTGTAATGCAAATAGTTACTTTCGCTGGTAACGAGTTACTTTTATTATAGGGTAATTCAGTTACTAACTAAGTTACTTTTTTGAACAAGTAGTGAGTAACTATAACTAATTACTTTTTTAAAGTAACGTTCCCAACACTTATTTCAGTGTGACAGTATCATCTGATATTGAAAACTATTAATAACTACACATATTTCTCATGGTAGATTTTAAGTATGTATTGTATGAACACTGAATAGTACTTCGAAGAGACTTTCTTATGACAATCAAATCAATCCCACGCTGCCAAAGACATAGCATTTGTTTTTAGCTTTTCAAGAGAATTGTGCAATACAGGTCAGATCGTAATGGGAAACACTAGGTTTCTGATACTGTACAAATGCGAGTAAGACTTGACCAAGACTGCAAAAAAATATTTTTTTACAACATTCCAATCAGGTTTCTACAATCATTACCAAAATCTAGTCATGATACTAGCTGTCAAATCAGAAATATCTGATGGAGATACTTACTTTTCATTGTCTGTTTTATATATGCGAGCTATCTCTGGCACTAGCGGATCATCTGGGTTTGGGTCACATAACAGAGAGCAGATGGACAAGAGAACTGCAACAGAAAACAGGCCAAAGTTTTTAAAAATACTACCAAAACAATAAAAACTAGTGTTTTGAACACTGTGCAAACTCAGAATCTTGTATGACACAAACAAGCCTATAAATGTTTCTCAACAAAAGTATTTCTTAAAATGTCAGATTTTCTCTTCATACCTTTAGAAATAGTTAATGCCGGTGACCACTGTGATCTTAGAATATCCAGACAGATGCTGCCATTACTGTTAATATTTGGGTGATAAATTCTTGTGGTGAATGCAACCTGTACAGAAGAGATACAGGACATATTACAACACCATCAAATATAATTACAACACATTGTTGTGGCTGTGTAAAGATTTAACTAATCACATTCAAACTCATGTTAAATAGCAGTCAGCACACAGCTGCCAACAATTTAATTGATTCTGATTATTTACTTGGTTGCAACTGATAAAATTCACAGCCTGTAAAACACATCAAATCTCATTGTTGAAAGCATAATTTGTGTGTGGGGGCGAATGACATGTCCCTTGTACTTTTTCAAAAGGCAGTTTTTCCAAATGGTCAAGCACTAGGACCAAGCAGAAAATGGACACTAGAGCTGAAGCCTGATTCCCTTTAGACTGCCCATAAGCTCATTGACTGGCTCTGCCATTTCTTGCTAATGTGGGATTGGCTGTCCACGCCATCACTCCATCTGGTTACTTTTTGCAAGCTGGCCAGGAGTCCGTGTTCACTTGCCACTGTAAGTTGTTAACATGCATTTTAGTCTATGGCTGTGTTTGGAAGATTGGATTAACAGTTAACCCTTCTGTGGTCTTTGGATCAAATTGACCCATGTTAACTGCTTATTTTTACTAAAAAATGCAATTATATGTAAATGAGGTCTACTGACTATACATCCCAAAAATAAGTGTAAATTAGTGGTAATGAGTTGGAGTGAAGTTGACTAACAAGGTGAAACACAGAAATGGCTGATAATTTTATGCTACATACTTTACAACCAGTCAAACCACAAAGAGAACAGTGAACGTAACAGTAAAAATATAAAACTAGAACTACTATAAAACAGTGAACTGAAAGAGTTTGAGTTTTATTAAATGTTCAATTTAATAAAGTATTCGTATTAAATGTGACCCCGCCAGGGAAAACCAGGTCAAAGTCATTCTTTTTTTTCAAAATTAGTTTTTTTCAAAACAACTTTTTTGTGAATTTAAGTTTTGTTTTTGAACAAAATATGAACTCCAATAGATATCTGATACTGTTATCTTTCATTTATAGCAATAATACCGAGTGGCTAAGTTTTGTCGCTAATGTCAGTGACACGATATTGACACGATACCTCAATAAGTTGCCAAGTGACTTTGGCCTGGTTTTCCCTGGTGGGGCCACAAATATGTATTTAAAAAATACATTTTTATGTGATTGATTAATATTAATTGAATTATTTTATTATTAATAATTTTTAAAGTTATTAGTATATTAACTAATAACTAATAATTATTAATAAAATATATATTTTTAAATAATTTATTAATATTTATTACTAATTAATAAAATTTTAAAATTATGTTCAAGTCTCCCCCCCCACCCTCGTACTCAATCCAGTTGTGGGTCCCCCACTTCTGAAATCAAAATTTTGTCACTGGTTGAATGGCATTACTCAGGAGAAGGGAACCAAACATTCCCAAGTCATTAGATTTACCTACCATGGAACGTCATCAAAAAGTGGATAAAATTTAGCACAACAGTGACCTTACCAAGAACTGGAATTCCCTTCAAAACTGATGAGGTCCAGGAGGCTGGCAAATGGCCTACAGCAACATTAAAGGAGTTGCAGTAATTTCTGACAAGTACTGGTTGAGCTGTACATGTGATGTGTTTGTGTAGTACAACAGTCAAATATATTCTTCATATGTCTGTGCTGTGACTTAGGGTAAAGTGGCAAGATGGACGCATCATCTTACAAAGAAAAACACTCAAGCTTAGTTATGTTTTCACAAAATAATGTGGGAAAAATAATGTTATGAGAACAAGATTGAACTTTTTGGCTATAATTCTAAAAGGTATGTTTGCTGCAAAGCCAACACTTTGCATTACCAAAAGAACACCAGACCCACAGTGAAGCATGATGGAGGCAGGATTATGCTTTGGGACCATTATTCTGCAGAACTGGTTTAAGTCATGATGGAGGAATTTATGAACAGTTCCAAATATCAGTCAATTTTGGCACAAAACCTTCAGGTCTCTGCTAAAAAGCTAAAGATGAAGAGGAATTTTACCTTTCAGTGCAATGCCAAAGCATATCATCACATCAAGAAGAGAATGGCGTTGCTAGAAAATGATCAAAGTTTTGAAACTGCTCAGAGCCCAGAATGTAATCCAATAGTAAATCTGTGGTTCATCTAAGGAGTCTGTACAAAGGAGATGCCCTTGCAATCTAACAGATTTGGAGAACTTTTACAAGGCAGAGTGGACAAAAACTGCAAAGTCAAAATGTGCTATGCCTATAGACTGCTACCCAAAATGTCTGAATGTTGCCATAAATTCAAAAGGTACTTCAACATTTACTTGAGAAAATAACAGACAATGTATTTGGACTCTTTAAGAAAAAAAGAATTTAACTTAAAATAAATAAATGACGTGTACCTATTCCAAGACTCATCAGCAGTTTAACTATAATGACCCAAGACTATTCTTTGAGTTTACATGCTCAAAGTCAGTCTTTACATAAAAAGGTTTATTAAAAGCACAAAAACTGCTGTCATAAGGCTGATGGTACTCTGGAGGAAAGCACTGGAATAAACCTAATCTCCACCCATCAGGTTTTTATGCTATTATAATTCTGGAGAGAGAAAAAAAACATAAATGAAACTTTCCATCACATTTTTTTAAAGTGGATGCCGGCTACATACCTTAGGTGGTTTGAATGGATAGTCTGTAGGAAAATGTATGGTCAAGAAAAACACACCCCCTTGATATGGACTGTCATTCTGCAAACCACACAAACACTGCGTTTTAAGGTCAATACATCAATGCAGGTGCATTTATTCACATATGGAACAGAAACACTTCCGCCATGTGGAGAGAAATTTGAATACTTACAGGTCCCATAATTGTAGCTTGCCAATGAAACACTGTGGGACACAGAACAAGAACCTCAGACACTTCAACAATACTAGGCGAAATAGGTGAAAACAAACAAAACCTAAATTGTAGTGGATAAACATACACTTTCTTATTCTTATTAAAAGTACAAAAATGCACCATTTCATGGCACCTTTTCAAAGCTGAACAAGCTATAAGAGAACTCTGACCAAAGTGAAATTTAAACTAATACTGATCCCTCACTTAACAGAGTGTGGCCATTTAAAAGCATACACCAAGTACATAAAAAAGCTGGGACAGTATTAAATTTACTTTGACTTTCATTGCAACTGCAGAACCCAAGGTACTTCGTGTTTTGTCTGGAAAACTTCATTTCATTTGTTAAATATGAGAGCCCGACCGATATATCAGCCGATATAGCGTTTAAAAGTCTATCAGCCAAAATTTGGTAATAGCAAGATACAATTTACAAGAGATAATTTAGCATATAACCTTGCTAAAATAAAACCTTAGCCAGAACAATGTAACACACAATGAAATATATCAGTTCTACATAATAACATGATCTTTTCTGTAAATTAAATGCATCGTTTGTCTGAAGTAAACTAATCTGATTGAACATGACCGAGAACACACTGCTACTGCAGCTCAATATTAAAACACATTTCTAGTTTAATTGATAACATATAGTGGAGTGAATCATGAAATGAAAAAACAACCAGTGCACTCGTAACCCTTGGGTGGGACCAGGTACAGTGGTATGTCAAATCGTTTGGCTTCACGTAATCACAGAACTGCGCCTCAAAGCATATTTTAGCTCTATTTTCTGATATAAGGCAAAAGGACATGGGGAAGCACTTAGCAGACTCTCCGCTGGTACCAGCATAGAGTCTCGTGACCAGCTTGCGTCAGTTGATTTCTGATCAGAACGTGGCGAGCTGCGAGCCGCAAGCCTCCCACTCAGCACGCAGTTAGACTTCGGGCTCTTGCGCCTAAATCCAGGGTAAAGCACTCTTATCAACTACACAAAAGATTCTAGTATATTCAGCCCCTTGTGTGTATTGTGCCTCTGCATGTGCGTGTATCCATGGTAACGCGCAGGTGCTGTGCAGCCAGAGATTTTTTCTATTATGTTGTTGTGCGGACAGATAACAAAACAGCTCGATGTTACCACTTACTTACCAGTAACTTGTGCTGCTTGTCCTGACTAACAGACATAGAGCAGTATACATTAAACACAAAAAATATATATTATGAATTAAGAGCTTTCTTGTAATAATAGTTAGTACATTAAGCCTAATTTATGTTACAAAATAAACACTCTGATATTCAAAACTT
>BRDA01006000.1:0-31195 GCA_036984385.1 Crenuchus spilurus | reverse complement strand
CTACTGCGCATGTGCGTCAAGGACAGAAAGGCAGGCGCAGCAGTGGAAGGTGAGAAAAACGCAGCAGTTTGGAGAGAAAAAGAAAGTAAAAAAAAAACAAACAAACGACGCATCGACTATTAAATTAGTCGTTGACTATTTTAATAGTCGACATAATCGTGACTAGTCGACTAATCATGGCAGCCCTAATCACATCCTTCGCGTTCTTAAGGAAATTAGCAACAATGTTCTTATACAGCATGATGTTAACCATGAACATTGACCATGTGACCTGATACAGCCACTGGTTTTTAATAAATCTACAGTTGACAAGATTTTATTGATTATTTAGTACAAAATGTTTTTCGAAATTACAATAAAATGATATAAATAAAAAAAATTTTGTGCATGATTTTTTTTTTTATTTTATTTCTACGCTTTTGCCAATTTTTATTCCCTTCCCAATGTAGTAGTAGCCAATTAGCCCATCGCTTCCGTTAGGACTTCCCCCATGACTTTTGCAATGTTCCTGACTCTAGTTGGGTGAAGACAAGCACAAGCCTCCTCCACTGTGTGTGATGCAGCCACCAGCTTTTTTCAAACTACTGCTGATATACTCTGAGGAAAGCGCAGGATTCCCAGCTCAGAATGGACCAATCAGTAAACACCTGAGCCAACGGAGATTGCAGTGTGAGAGTGATAGGGAGAGAGAGCGCCATCTACCCCTCAGAGAGAGCACTGCCCATTTTTGATCTCTTGGGCCCCGGCTGTTGATGGCACACAGCATGACCGTGATTCAAACTCGCGATCCTCTGATCATAGTGTCAGCGTCTTAGCCTGCTGAGCCACTTGGGGCCTCTTGTGCATGATTACTAAAAATTTTGTATATACCCATATACAAATTAGAAGCCCTAAAAGTGCATTCCATTTACCATCCAAGTAGCTATATTTTAGGAGCTTCCTGGGATATGGACCCAAGCTATTTTTTCAGGATTTTTTATATGTCCAACTTTTCAACATGTTTACCTTTCTGATATGAATCTGGTGCTTTAACCTGCCCACCCACAGAAAAAAAAAAACCTTCATAACTGTGGCCTCCTGTCTTCCTGCAGACTCCAAGATGGCTGTAAAAGTGTTTCTTCTTTTTTCACTGTGGGCTGGCAGCGGTTATTTTCCATTGTGTCAGGGAGTTGGCTAAAGCTAGCCAAGAGAGTAGGCCTCTTCATCTGGATCTAATTCCCTGGGAATGCAACTTAGTGTGTTTGTGTGTGTGCTCCTGTGTGTGGATTCATATAACCTCATGACTAAAAAGCAGCAGAAGCCTTGAGCTGTTCCAGCCATAAAGCCTCAGAAGCACATAAAAAATCCCAGAAACCTTTACTTCAGTGTTGCTTTAGGGTTTCATTTCACAGATAAGACTGTCCTGATATCCTAATCCAAAGAATATTAATTTCAAGTTAAGGAAGATCTTTTTGTTCCTGTGTTCTCCAGAGATCTGACCTCTTTGTCGTACTTCCTGTTACTTCAATCTTGGCAAAAACAAACTCTTGCTAGTGGGATAAACTCCAAAAATATCTTATCCAGTGGGATATCCTAGTCACTTAATGATGGGTGATCATTTGATTATTCTTACCATGGGTATAATGCTCTGGCTGGCACAGTTCAAATTCCAAACAATTTGGGATGCTATGTAAAATGTAATCAGTGTAATTAAAAACAGAATGTAGTGATTTTCAAATTCCATAGACACATTTTATTAGAACATTGAACACATATGATATGTTGAAAGTGAGGCATTTTACCATCTCATGAAAAATATTAACTAATTTAGAACTTGATGGCAGCATCATATCTCAAATCATTTTGGACCGGGTCATGTATACTATTGTAGCATCTCCTCTTCTTTTAACAATAGTCTGGGAAGTGAGGAGATTCCTTGGAAGAGGGATTTTGTCCCATTTTTGTCTGATGTAGCATTCCAACTGCTCATTCTAGTGTCTTTCCAGATGTGTAAGCTCCCCACATCATAGGTACTAATGCAACCTGATGCCATCAGAAATGTAGGCTTTTGAACTGTGTGGTGGATGGTCCCCCTCCTCTAGAGTCCGCAGGATACGGTGTCCATGGTTTCCAATTAGACTTTCAAATTTTGATTGATCTGACCACCGAACAGTTTACAATTTTGCCTCAGTCCATTTTAAATTAGTTTTGGCACAGAGAAGACAGTGGCATTTCTGGATCTTGTGACATAATGCTTCTTCTTTACATGATACAGCTTTAACTAGCATTTGTTTATTCTAAAAAAAAACAACAGTGTTGACAGGCAGTTATTTCTGTAAGTGTTCCTGAGCCCATGCAGTGATTTTCAGTACAGAACCATGTCTGTTTTTAATGCAGTGCCACATGAGAGCATAAATATCACAAGCATCCAATACTGACAGTTGGCATTGTCGCTTGCGGGCAGGTGGTGGAATATTCTTCATAATTTTTCCTTGAGGAACACTTTTCCGAAATTGACCCACAATGTTTAGACAGTTTTCTGCCCTTCGTTGCTTCTGAGATACTCTGCCTCTTTAAAATGGTCTTTTTATACCCACTCATGTGACTTAGTTACAAATATTTCCTCCAGCTGGGCCAACGTTTTTGAGATGCATTGCTGCCATTAAGTTCTAAATGAGTTAATATTTTTCATGAAGTAGTAAAATGACTCACTTTCAACATCTGATGTGTTCTATGTTCTAATAAAATATGAGTCTATGAATATGCATTTTCTGTTTTATTTACATTTATTTACATTTTACATGGCATCCCAAATTTTTGGGAATTGGGGTTGTAGGTACGACTGGTAATTATAATTTAAAAATGTTATCACCGGCTGCAGTGTGATCTAGCCTATAGTGATGACATTTTAAAAACTTATAGACCAGTGCTGAGATTATGTTTTTGAAACATATCAAAAAATGTGGTGAACAACTATATATTGGCCAGAAATGCAAGCTACAATACATGTTGACTAGATTAAATTAATATTAGGCATGTTAGCTAAAAATACTTGCTGGTATTCTTTTCCTTGCTAAGGTTTTATCACCTTTCATAGAACCGTTTCTGTGTTCCTGCAGCTATGTCGACAGTTGGAGGGAACTCTGAAGGTGCTCCCTGTGTCTTTCCTTTCACCTTCCTGGGCAAAACCTACGATGCATGCACTACCTCTGGCCGTAGTGATGGGAAAATGTGGTGCGCTGTCACCAAAAGCTTTGATGATGACCGCAAGTGGGGCTTCTGTCCTGATCAAGGTGACTTATCACATGATCCATGATGCTTCAAAGTAAAATGTTCAATAAAGTGTTCAGATGGTCATTTTTGCACCAAAAGTCCATTACTATTTGAACTGAGACCAATCAGAGGTGTCTGACGCTATTCTTTGGCTGCTGTTCTCCAGGCTACAGTCTCTTCTTGGTGGCAGCTCATGAGTTTGGCCATGCTTTGGGTCTGGAGCATTCTGAAGACCCTGGTGCTCTAATGGCTCCCATTTACACTTTCACTAAGAACTTCAGGCTTTCCAATGATGATATTAGAGGAATCCAGCATCTCTATGGTGAGTACAGAGGTTCAAAGAACTCTCGTTTGTTTTTCCAGCTGATGATGCCACCACTGAAAAACAAGCATATAAATAAAAAGTTCGCTCCCTCCATCTATCATAGGTGTGCCGACAGACAAGCCTCTTCCACCCACTCAGGGTCCAGTTACCCCTATGGACATCTGCAGTGAGAACATCATATTTGATGCCATAGCACAAATCAGAGGAGAGACCTTCTTCTTTAAGGACAGGTAATCAGATGTTCTTTCAGGAATTCTTGAGCTATTTCTCACTTAATATCAAGTTGTCACTGTTGATTAGGGAACTAGTTTATGTGTGTGTGTGTGTGTGTGTGTGTGTGTGGGTGATACAAGTTAGTGCTTATTCATGATATATTTCAAATGGTGACGTTCAGAAGACCAGAAAATAATGAGTTGCACAAGTAACGGCAAAGTTGCATGGAATGTTATGGGCCTTATGAAAAACTTGCAAAACTATATATATATTAATATGCAAACTGCACTTTCCATACCATAACATTATCCAGCAGGGTACTCTAAAAGCCTGCTGTCCAATAAATGTGTCTTTGCTCCATTAAAATCATACTTGCATCTGCCATAAGCTTGAAGCCCAACTTCAGTGGGGCACTATGGGCTGTGCTTCCTAAGGATTTCATAAACAAATGAATAAAGACTGTGCTGTCTATCAAATACAACTCACAATAAATTAATAAACAGTGCATAGAGTGCATTAATATGTAGTGGATATTTGGTCACTTGGGCGGCACGGTGGCTTAGTGGTTAGCACGTTCGTCTCTCAGCGCTGAGGTCTTGGGTTCGAGTCCCCATGTGGGTGGTTTCCATTTTCTCCCCATCTCTGCATGGGTTTCCTCCAGGGTCTCCGGTTTCCTCCCACAGTCCAAAAACATGGAGGACAGGTGGACTGCGTACTCTAAATTAGTGCTGGGCGTTAAAAACAATATTGATTTGTTTCACGATAATTTTTCCCTCGATGACGATGATAAGCCGGTACAATAGAATTCGATATGCATTAACATTCGTTTGCATTTCACGTCTAAGCAGCTTGACAGTGAGTTCAGAAGTCTAATACTGCTGCTTGTTAGCTCCTCCTCACCAGCGCTGCCAAAATGCACTGTTGTGTTTAAGGCAAGCTGTGATTGGTGGAGAGTGTAGTGGGGATGGGTGATAGAGCTCAAGGTTGCTGGGTTCTCATCTGTTTGTGTGAGAAGGAGACGGAGGGGTGGCTTGCTCTGTGTGTGTGTGTGTGTGTGTGTGTGTGTGTGTGCCAGCCCGAGTGCTAGCATTAGCCTGTTAGCTTGGCTCTCTAGCCTGTTGGTATTTTGGAGTGGCTGTGGCCGACAGCAATCATTGTGAGTTTCAACAATAAAGCGACGACAGTAAACGTCTTTCGCGTCCATCCTTTCAGCGCATCCAGCCAGACGCTACAATATTATGTTCTGGCAATAAACAACTTAATATTTTAAATAGTAACATTTCATGTTTTTACTCTGATGTTTTTAGAAAGATGTTGTTTAAAACTATGACAGTGTTGGAAAATTTTATATTGTGATAAGTATCGAGATTGATCAATATACAAAAATTTATCGTGATAATTTTTTTGGCCATATCACCCAGCTCTACTCTAAATTGACCGTACTTGTGTGTGTGTGTGTGTGTGTGTGCACCCAGCGATGGATTGGCACCCTGTCCTGGGCTTAGTTGAATAGTGTAATCTCCTGCCCTGCACCCAGTGAGGGGGTAGGGGACTAACCGCGACCCTGATAAGGATTAAGCGGGTGTGATGATGGATGAATGGATATTTGATACTTTTCATTCACTAAAAATTTCCACTATCAGTGACAAGTAATGTAGACATGTTGTTTACCATTTCAGTGCCGTGTCATTGCCTTCGGTAAAGACTTAGTGGTCACATCTGGTACTAAATGGTAGCTTTGTAGAAGAAATAAAAAATATACTTTAATGTTACTCTTAATGCTGAAGCACTGAGGTTTAATTCCATGTACGTTTGGTTAATTTTAGTTGGTTTTTGTGTCATAAAATATTTACAAAGTGTAAACAGCAGATTAATTCTTGCTATCTTTACCTTGGTAAAGTATTAAACAGGGCAAACTATTGTCTCAGAGACTCAGCATTTTAGACATCACTGCACAACTGCACCCCATAAACAGATGAACTCCTATTTTTCTGGTAAGAAAAGTCACAAATTGCAACATCTTGGAAAATTCTTGGAGGAAAAGCTGCTCCGAGTGGTGGGCTGTGATGGGTTTTAGAGCTTCAAACAAGGAAATTATTTTTTCCTAAACTCTTTTGTGTGGTTTTGAAAAGCTACTACCAGGAAATTAGCCTGAGACAACGGCAGGAAAAAATAATAGTGTTTGTCTTCCAAAAGAAAATTAGATTTGTTTGAAATCATCATAAATAGGAATAATTATAATATTATAAGTACTTCAGTGAATTATGTTATTTCAAAAGAGTTCAGTATTCAGTGTAATTCTGTAGTCCAGTAATGAAGTAACCATGAATTATTTGATGACCTAAAGTTGATAGACTACAGGGAGTGAATGTATTTGTGTGCGTGTGTGTGTGTGTGTGTGTGTGTGTGTGTGTGGATAGGTGGGGTACAATAACAATAGCATGCATCACATGAACCATTTGTCAATCTATTGGACAGCTTACTGTTTTACTGTAATTACATAATTATGACATTCCCTAGTTGTGTCTGAAACTGTAACTGACTGACATTTAAATTGCGTCAGTACACTGCTAAAATACAGACAGCTTGCTGCTAGCTCATAGTGTATCTTCAAAAACTGATCAAACAGAGCTTTAAAATACAGGCTTTTATGTAAACAATTGATATGGACATGACTTCATGCTTCAGAATACAGCCTGAGTAGGCAGCATTGTCCACTACAGTATCCATTGTAGACTTTCCAACGGAGGGCATACGCAAAGGGCAGCTTTTCAGTGCAATGGCTGAACTCTATACATTAAGCTCTTATGACTAACTTGAAAACGAGACAAGCTGCAGAATAAATGTGGCTATTAACTTTCTGGGGTCGACGGCATATCAATGAAGTTCCGCAAAAACACTTGTATAACTCTGGGAGATTTTATCCTAGAAACAAACCAAAACATGCTCCAAAAACCTTAAAGGGTCTACTTTTCAAATATATATATATATATATATATATATATATATATATATATACATATACTTTAATGGAAATATATTTTTAGACATTTGTGAGAGGAGCTTAAATAAGCAGAGACACATGTGTGAGAGCGAATCAAAGCGAGTCAAGACAGGTTTTTTGCACAATCTGTCATTCATATGATAATGACATGGTAATTCCAGACATACCATTGGTGGAATAGTGACCATGAAATGTGTGGTATATGTGAAGACCCCCGTCAAACAAAAGAGCTCTCAGCTGAATAGTGTGAGTGTTCACACCTATCTCATAAATATTAAATCTAGGAACCACTGAATGAGTAAAACACATAAAGTCGCATTAGTTAAGCTTTATTAATAAAACTGCATACAATTTCTAAAAACTGTAATGATTAATATGTAGCCAGCACCTGTTTATTCAGTTCTGAGCTCAAATGTCTTGTCTAGAAATGTTTAAAGTGTTTTTTTTTTTTTCCACAATATATCAGAACATCTGAAAATAGGTTTTTGGAAAGCCTAAGTGTAGAGCAGATTTAATCAAAATATAGATTTATGACACTCTTACTCTTTTGACACTGTTATTGCTGAGTTTGTACAGAACAAAAGCCTGTAAAAAATCCTTTTAGATGGGTGTAATTGTAAAACAGTGAAGGCATGTCAGACTAAATCAGAGTGTCTGAAATACCCTCAGACTCCAGGGGGTTTAAATAAATGCTGATAAGCATTTCATATGCAGAGATAACTACTAGCTTTTTTGCATTTACCCATGATAGCATATTTGGTTGAGATGTTTCTTTGTACAGAGCTTGACTGCAAGACAACCCCTTATTGAACATGCATACACACTGTCCTCATACAGACACCTGCCCACTCCAGATGTGCTCTGTTGGGGACCAGGGCTATTGGGAGCAGCTAAGTCAAATAACACAATGCTCTGAATGTCTTTGAATCGTTGGCCTGAGCACACACAAGCAAGTCAAAGAGAGTATCTAATGGACTAGGCGTGTGCACACCTACTCATACACACTCCGTAGGTGAATATTTGATGGAACATGTAAGCCAGTGTCCAAAGCAAACAGCTCCAGACTGAAAAGGCTGCAGTCATAGAGCCTCCTTGACTTGTCTCAGAGTAGAGATTTTGGAGTGAGAGAGAACCACCCAGCATCCAGCAAACAGACCCATCTTTAATTCAAATTAAATCCTTACTGCTCTGTGGCTTAGAACGATAATCTAGAGACCACACAGACACACTGTGATTGTGTGTGTGAGTTGAAATGATTTACTCTAACACACTCTTGAGGGCTGGCTTTAAAAGACCATGTTGTGTGTGTGTGTGTGTGTGTGTGTGTGTGTGCATTGACGTTTTGCTTAATGAAACAGACAGTACTAAACAGTTTTTTTCTCACATTCTAAATGAGGTCATTTTCTGCTACTGTGACTAGAAAAGAACAAGTGCCAACTGCTGTAAATGAATATAAATGAATACAAGTCTTTTTGAATTCCCCCTTTCAAAGTAACCTGGTAAAACTGTCATGTTTTATACTCTGTCATGATGGAAATTCAATGGAATGTCAAAATATTCATGGAATGTCATTTTAATTTAAGAGGCTTTTCATGTTACATAACACACTACTGAGATTTGTTTTGTGTTTAAAAACACAAAAGTATGATTTATCCAATTAACCGATGAAAAAATAGAATACTCACTTACAATAATATTCGATATAGTTGAAGCCCTAAGTTAGATAGCTTGGTACACATAAATAGATTAAAAAATTTAAAAGGTAAATTTTAAACATAGGCCCATAAAGTTGTGTTAAACACACTATCAGGTAGGTCAAAACGCAAGAGATACTACTACCCGTTACCTGGTATTATACCCTATATATATATATATATATATATATATATATATATATATATATATATATATATATATATATATATATATATAAAGTGAACATTTTTAACTTTTAATAAGATACAGCAAAATTAAATCAGCTGCTTGGAACATTTACATCTGAGAGAGAGAGGAAGGCAGTGAGAGAGAGAGAGCCATGAAGGAGGACTTGGGTGTCCCCTTCCCTTTGCTAATACAGATTCTGTTGAAGCAGTTATACCTTTATGGAGATTATATGTAAATCAAACAGAAACGTATTGGATAATGTCTGTCAATATGGCTATGTCACTGGGTCTGGTTAACATCTTGTTGTTTAGCTCCAGTGGTTCCAGCATATCTGTTCTCATGGCCAAATCACAGAAAACACAACCTGATAACCAGCTTCAGAAGAGCCTGAAAAGTGTAAACAATTTTGAGGCCAGGTGTGATTGTGACACAGCTAAAGAGAGAACATATTTAAGGTCACATATCCCTCTAATTAAGTTAATGATTTACTTAATGAATAAGAACATAGGTAAGTTAGAAATATATATATATATATATATATATATATATATATATATATATATATATATATATATATATATATATATACGGTACTCAAGTCTTGCCTTAGAGCACATTAGGCATATACAGTGGTAACCCTACTTACGAGCATCCCTACTAATGAGTATTCATTACATTACATTACATTACATTGCATTTAGCGGACGCTTTTATCCAAAGCGACTTACAATAGTGGGAAAGTACAGATGCAAAAAAATAATACTAGAGTTGTACTAGTATTTACTAGTACTAGTATACTAGAATTAACATTTGATTTCGAATGCTGAGTGCATATCAGTACTCATGGGGAGTATTTGGGATCACTAGAGCAGGTGCTCTTTGAAGAGCTCGGTTTTTAGGAGTTTCTTGAACCCAGTGAGGGACACCTCTGCTCTAGTGGTGGTAGGCAGCTTGTTCCACCATCTGGGAACTACTGAGGAGAACAGTCTGGATTGTATTCCAGGTAAGAAGTCAAGATCTCAGAATATTTTTGTTCCAGGTAACGAATAAAATTCCAAGTAATGAGTAGCGTAAATTAGTTAAAGTATGCCAACCGCTAGGGGCGTTGCAGTCGTAGCATCCCCTAGATACTAGTGTAGAAGAAGAGGTCAGTCATTACCTTTGACCGCTGTCCAGTGAAAGTGCTAGTGAAAGCGACTCATAGAAAGCAAAAGGTAGTGAACAAGAAAGTTAGATAAATTGTACTTTTACTTTTCATATGATAAGTGTAACCATGCCATACAGGTACGCCTGTCTGCCTGTCCTCCTTAGCCGCCAGCCGACACGAGCACCATCGGTCTCCCTCTCCTAGCGGCCAGCCTACACGAGCGTCATCGTCATTTCATTTATTTTTTTAAAAACCCATATAACCACATTATTTAGCATATTAAAGTATACTGTATATTGGTTGGCTAACACAGATTAATCAGTTTTACATGTATTCTTATGGGGAAAATGCATCCAGCTAATGAGCAAACCAGCTAACAAGCTCGGATCCTGCACAGATTAAACTCGTAAGTAGAGTTACCACTGTACTTGGAGATAGTTGTTAGACTGACTACACAAGCAGAAACATAGCTAGTTATTTCACAGAAGTTAGCTAACACAGAAGCTAGCTAGCTAGTCAGTGTTTACCCTCATTGACAATGAGGCCCACAGTGTCCAAAACCAACATTGTTAGCTTTAGATATAGCTAATGCTACATTCATAGCTAACATTGTGACATACTTTCTGTATTTACTGACATGCTAATGTTGGTGTTAGCTGCCTAGCTTCATTTGCACAGTTTAGTAAGGAAAAAATAATTAGTCTACATGTATAGCAAATAATAGATCTGGGTCTCTTATCTCTCCCTTCACTTGTTGGTTTGGAAAGCCACCAGTTATCACTAATATTTACTACTAATCCATCATAGTTGACTTTTCCTTTTCTGATATTCTGTCTTTCCTTTCTTGGTTTGATTGTTGCTGTAGACTCCTTTAGGTATTTGTATGTAGGTGGAAATATCAATTTAGGTTTTGTCTGTTATTATTTCTTAAAATAAGAATCCAACAGTGGGTTGTCGCAGAGACATTACAGTATGCTAGACAACGTCTCACAGTGCAGTGCGTGTAAATTATTTAGAAACATTTTTAGACAAACCAGTTCTGACTGCTTAGCTCTTTTGGTCTATCTTATTTGCTTTGTATCCCAATCAGCCACAGAGGCAGACTTTTTATTCTTAAGCATTTTGTTGACATCTACTAGTATGTGAGAACAATTTACTGACATAACATCACAAACCCTTTCTTTTTGGCATTATAACACATATTGTTCAAGCTCATGATGTGCCCTGCAGATCAGTATCTAAAACCCGTTAGCTACATGACATAGTTTAATAATTTACAAAAGTACAATACTGCGTGTCCATAGCTGATATGAATATTTTTACAAATGCTAGAATTTCTATTTTAGAAATAGATAAAGGAGTTTTGGAAATGTCATTATGAAATGGTCATGATAATAAACGTACTGCCACATAATCCTGTAGACCTAGAGTCAGCGAGTTACTTTGAGGGAGGATGACTTTAGCCCTCAGATATTCACACAGCTGGGTCACTTTCTACAGCTGTTTAAACCATTGGAAAGAGAAAAACAGACGGCGGGTAAAAGACTCATCCATGGCACATATCATTTATTCTATTTGTGCAGCTGCATTAGAAATCCATATTTTTTTCTTTTACTGTTACTTTAGTATATCATATTAATACATTCCTTTTCTCGAACTTAATTGAAGTCTTGGACTTTCCCGCTGAGTCAAATGACTGTTGGACAGTTTTCCTGCAGTTTGCTTCTGTTGTCTTGTTGGGGCAGGTGTTAAAAGGGAATGCTGACATGTCTGGATTTACGGAAGGCATAGTGTTGCTAACTCAGTGCTAGCAGGGAGTGGTGTCTGGAGGGTAGCCATTTGATCACCCCTCATTAAACCTTGTCTCCCTTTCCAAACTTGTCTGGAGGTATAAGCAGGGACATTTTTGATGGAAACCAAGTTCTTTTAATTAGTATGAGGTAATGGCAGTATACATACTGCTTACTTCATCTGAACCACTCTACAATACATGCAAAGATTGGTGGCAGACAGTGAATAATTTTTTTTATCCTGATTCTTCAGCCATTCGACTTTACCACTCCAAGATAAACAAGTAGCATGTTTACATTGAATTAGATTAAATTTTTGACAATGTGATTGCACACAATGCTCCATGTTTGCCCCATCTGTGCATTGGAGCACGCACACAAGTGAACACACTACTCTGTGAGAACATGTGCCCGAAGCCCTATCTACGGTGCCTGGGGAGCAGTTGCGCATTAGGTGTATTGTTCAAGGGCACTTCAGTTATGACCTGTCGGTCACAAGACCAGATCCCTAATCACTACGCCACAGCTGCCCCATGTTGGCACACCCCTAATGTCAAAATAAGCCAACTTTCCTGGATATTACCATGACCACCACAAAAATACTACTAAATATATTGAACTGTATCTCTTGTATTGTGATATGCATCGTATCGCCAGGTTCTTTCCAATACGAAGCCCTGATTATGATAAAAATTTTCATTGCCTTTGATTTTAAAATGCTTTCATTTTTGCAGTGGTATTAGATTACCAGTGAAGAAACCAAACAAAATTAATGCAAAATACAGATTTATGACTTGACCTTTCTTGTTTGGTTCATTTAGCTCATCATATGTGAGTGGTTGGATGTAATGAGTTAATGAGTACAGTTGCCAGAATCTCTTTGTCACTTGCAGAAAGCTGCACCCAGCAGGTCGTATTAGCTACACATCGAAATGCACTGGCCGGATTTGCCTTTTCAGAGGCTGAAATATTTTGGCCTTTGAAAAATAGGTCAGTGGAAAAGAGGCTGGGGGAAGTGGGTATTGTTGGTGTGCTGAATGCTGGAAAAGCAAGCGAGTTTGGGCCTGTTCCGCTGGCTCTGCTCTCTCTGCCTGCTGCCATAACGAGAAACAGATGCTCCCATGAATCACCCCATTGTGGCCAAGCCATAGATCTACTGATGCAGACTTTCTCTCTCTCTCTCTCTCTCTCTCTCTCTCTCTTCAAGAAACAGTGTCTCTCACTCATTTCTTTTTCATCTGTCTCCTCTGGCTGCCACTTAGTTCCCCATTTTGATGTGATGTTGTGATATTATTCATAACCCCACTCTTGGTTTCAACATTTTGATTTGTTTATTGTGTCATTCAAGTTCATTTCAAGTCATGCCTGGGTCATTCTGCTTTTTCTACTGTCTACTACATGTCTAACACATCTGCTAATGCTCTCTCTCACTCTGTCTTTTCTCTCTCTCTCTCTCTCTCTCTCTCTCTCTCTCTCTCACTCTCTCTCAGGTTCCTGTTTAGAACAGCTAATCCACAAAGTAAGCCTACAGGCCCACTATTGGTGGCCACATTCTGGAGTGACGTCCCTGAGAAGATAGATGCTGCCTATGAAAACCCTCTGGAGGAAAAGACCGTGTTCTTTTCAGGTAAAGTTGCACTTGGAAAATAAAAGGAAAATAGTAAGTCCTTTAGATGTACTGATATGAATGTAAAGGTTGTATTTCCCTTGGTTTATGTAATAATAATAACTTTATTCACCACCATTCATACATAAAATTGCACCCTAAAGTGCTTCACAGTACATATTAGGATGCAAAATAGCAAATATGTTGAAGAAAGAATATATAACAGCAGCTAAAAAAAATGCTAAACTAATTTTTTTTTATTAATTTTTATTAATTTTTAAAGATTTTAAATCATAGTGTTCAGATTATTCCATTAGGATGCAAAATAGCAAATATGTTGAAGAAAGAATATATAACAGCAGCTAATAAAATGCTAAAATAAAAAATATATATTAATTTTTATTAATTTAAAAAATAATAATAATTTTAAATCAGTGTTCAGATTATTTCATTAAAATATCTACTTTTCATACACTCCATTTTAAAAGTGAGCTATCAAGCATGCTTTCGACTTCTGCATTACTCAACACTAAATGATGTCATGTCCTGTTTGATTGTGCTTTATTTAAACCACTGTGGAATCTCTTCCGCTTGAAATATGGAATAAAGTAATTTTGTAGAGACTTATAGTAAGTAAATGCACAGTCTCCTTTTCGCTTCAGTTTGTTCTGAGTACAATCAGAAACCCTTTGTTTGCTCATTGACCATGAGCTGGAGTAGGGAACTAGCAAATCAGTAATATATTCAGTTGCCTCACCATGTAAAGACTTGTAGGTTAAAACTAGTACTCTAAAATCAATTCTAAATTTCACTGACAACCAGTGAAGAGAGGCTAACACTGGAGTGATGTGCTCCCTACACGTAGTTCGAGTTAAAAGCCGAGCAGCGGCATTCTGCACCAACTGAGCTTTGTCAAAGCTCCTTGACTCAGGCAAGTGTACAAGGCATTCCATTGGTCATTGGCACCCTTATACATTGGAACCCTTATCTACCATTTCATTATAAATGCGTTCCTTGGCACTCCAGAATTCACGTGGTTTGTTGGAAGCTAGTGTTGCTTTTTATGAATTACATTGTCAGTTATAATAAGAAAAAGTTATATTTGTTTTTTTTTTCTAATTGATTTATATATTGAACAGTTATAATAGAGCTTAAGAGGATAAAACCCAAGGCTAATGAAGACAGAGGAAATCTTACTAATTATAATGTAACATATAACTACACTACAGTACAGTGAATTATTAATACATATATAAAATCAGCCAAAACTTCGTTATATAAGTAATTTGTTTGTAAAAGCAGATGATAAATGCTTTAGTGTGCTGATCAAAAAGTGGTCTATTGTACAATGCATAGTCCTTGGTTCAGTTGTATCATACACATTTTGAACTTCTCTTGGTGTTAGTATGTTCTGTATTACTGCAATTAAGTTACCATCTATCAAGTCATGTAAAAATGTGTGTACATCACAGGTGATGAAATGTGGATCTATTCGGCCAGTACTCTAGAAAGAGGCTATCCTAAGAAGATCTCCTCCATGGGACTACCAACAGACCTGCACCGCATAGATGCAGCCTACTCTTACCACACGAGCAAGAAAACCTACCTGTTCTCTGGAGACAAGTTCTGGAGGTAACCTGCTGTTTTTAATGCAAAACCAGGTGTTTAATCAAGCCACAGTGCTAACTTTTTGTAAAAAAAAATCTAATTATGACTTTAAAGTAGCCTTAATGATAATATTAATAATGATAAAGTAGCCTTAAAGTCACATTCAAAATATCTGTAAAGCATTTTATCACATGAGACATTAGACATCATGTAGTATGTCTTCATACACTACATCTGGATTTAATAGCCAACTTGTGTAATCATTCACTATTTTGACAGCTGGCTGATGCTAAAAACTAGATATGTGTCTCTTATCAAGCACTTCCGTAATGTACTAGCCTTTTAGTGCAAGTAGAGCATTCACACAGATGTACTAGAACAGCTAAAAAAAATGATGTCTGGAACGCTGTACTCTGTTTCACACTTTGCAAGCTGACGTGGGTAGCAGAAGGGGAGGAACTTGGGAGGTCATTGTGGTTTGGAATTTCAGATGGGAGTTTAGTTGCATTTTTGTGTGTCATAATTTTTTTCATGATGCCATAATGGTGACTGTTAATCTAGTCAAGATTCAGTTACGTGAGGTACTGCAAACAGTGAGCTCTACAGCAGTCCTGACTCTAGAAATGGAAGTAAATACAGTAAGAATATAGTACATAGTTGCTGTACTGAGACAGTTTTATTTACATTTCCATGATCACTGCAGATAATCACAAATATTTTCCCTTCTTTGATGGCACCAGTAATCATGAACATCAGTGGTTAGAACATGTCCCAAATTAAACCTCCTGATTATAACAGTATAAACTAAGCATTTTCTAAATCAAATGTACTGTGTGCTTGAGAAATCGAGTCGAAATTCCAAGTGTTTCCAAAATCTTAGATCCTGCTCTCTTCTCCATCTTCATCATCCAGTTGTTTTGATAATGAGTGTGAGGAAATTTAAGGAAAATTAGTAAGCAGTCATGTTTTGTGCTTTAAATAACTTTACAGGTACAATGAAGGCAAGAAGAAGATGGACCCTGGCTATCCCAAACTCATTGCAGATTCCTGGAATGGTGTTCCTGATGATTTGGATGCTGCCATGAGCATGAACGGAAAGGGTAAGAAGCAGTTTGGACAGCTGTCTAAACATCTTTGGGCATTTTAATGCTACTACTTACTGAGATTGACCAGAAAGACATTACACAATGTTTGGTAACTTGGGTAAAGTTACTGTTGCATATAAAAAAAATAACCATGATATTTTTGAGGACGTTGCCACAAGGGAAATCTGATACAGATTTCAGTTTATGCTATTGGCAGTGCATTGACATTTTTCTTTGGTGCAAGTTGTTCTGAGGGTAAGTATAACTTGTGGCAAATGCTCTGGGAAAGGGGGTGTTGCTACCCTCACTCAGCGAGAACCAGAGACAGATGGCATCTTTGCCTCTACATATACAATCATACATCAAAAGTTTTGATTATTGTAAAAAGTTTGTTAATTCATAACTTAATTCAAAAAGTTAAACTGTTGTATATTTTATATTGATTACCTGTAAATGTGACATATTTCAAACCTTTTATGTTTTAATGTTGACCAGTATGGCTTAAAGCTCATGAATATCCAGAATCTCAGATTATTACAATATTTCATTAAATTACTATTCAAGTATATTATCAAAGTATAAATACTGCGTTGTCACGCCTCCAGCCTCTGCTTCTTACATGCCACTATCTTTGTCCACGTATTCTGTGTTTGTTTACGTTTGCCATGTGCTTTACATATCGTCGTCTTGACACGTTAGCATCATGTCTCCTCCCACACCCACATCATATCCTCATGTTCTCTGTTTGTTTACGTCTTCCACATGTCGTGTTCATGTCTCCACCACCCAGTTACGTCACATCATTACACAGCCCTGATGTCTAATTATCTCTCATTATTGTTTGCTGTTTAATAGAGCCCGATCCAATATGGATTTTGAGGTGGCCGATATGATACCGATAATAAAGAGGAAGAAAATGCCGATAACGATATATCGGCCGATATTTTTTTACAATTTGTATTCATTTATATACATATAAATGGAAATGAAGATTTAACATATAACTTGTTTCAAATACTTTTATTGTCAAAAGTAAAACAGTGCTTGATTTGAACATAATAAATAATGTAACATAAAAATTAAAAATATTTTAACACATATTGAAGACCTGTTTAGAACAAACACAACACATTTTACAACCTTTTAAAAAAATACAAAAAAATAAAAACATTTGTCAATCTTTTACATATGAACAAAACATTCAGGGAACAGTACTGTACAATAATTTAATAAAGGTCAATAAAATAAAAGTCATTTAAACGGAAACATAAATAAAACCTTAGCCAGAACTATGTAAGTAACTATTATTACATTCACACAGTAAGAAAGCTCTTAATTCATAATATATTATTTTTTTGTGTTCAATGAATACTGCTCTATGTCTGTTAGTCAGGACAAGCAGCATACAAGTTTTGGGTAAGTAAGTGGTAACACATCTAGCTTGCTCCGGCTTCTGTGAGCACAGATGGGGGTTATAAAGCCTGACTGCCACAGTGCTGCACTAACTACTGCCTAGTGTCTCGCAACTCGCCATGTTCTGATCAGAAATCAACTGATGCAAGCTGATCACGAGACTCTACGCTGGTACCAGGAGAGTCTGCTAAGCGCTTCCCCATGTCCCTTTGCCTTACATCGGAAAATAGAGCTAAAATGCGCTTTGAGGTACTGTGATTACATGAAGCCAAATTATTTGACATAACACTGTACCTGGTCCCACTCAAGGGTTACGAGTGCACTGGTTGTTTTTTCATTTCATGATTCACTCCACTATATGTTATAAATTAAACTAGAAATGTGTTTTAATATTGAGCTGCAGTAGCAGTGTGTTCTCGGTCATGTTCAATCAGATTAGTTTACTTCAGACAAACGATGTGTTTAATTCACGGAAAAGATAATGTTATTACTTAGAACTGATATATTTCATTGTGTGTGACATTGTTCTGGCTAAGGTTTTATTTTAGCAAGGTTATATGCTTAATTATCTCTCATAAATTGTATCTTGCTTGTTTAGCAGGTAGCTAAAGCTTTTAGCTTGAGGCAAGTGGGTTGGAGAGTTGAGTGGAAATCTTTTGCTGATGTTTATTTCACAAGCTACTAATAAACTTAATAAACTTTTAAACGCTATATCAGCCGATAATATTGGCCGTCCGATATATCGGTCGGGCTCTACTGTTTAACCTTCCATGTGTTTCACAGTCATTGTCAGTCATTGTTGGTTGTGACGTTAATGTATGACTCTAGCGTCGTTATCATCTTCCTTGTTTTGGTACCCTAACCGAAGTCAACACAGCTGTTTACCAGGATATTTTAGAGCACTTCATGCTTCCATCTCCTGACATAAGTTATGGGGATGCCATTATTTTTTTCCAGCAGGTCTTCCAGTAGTGCCAAAACTACTACCAAATGTTTGCTGATCATGCTATTACTGTTTGATTGGCCAACAAACAAAAAGTCTTGAAATATGTCTGTGTATATTTTACAGTTTAGCTTTTTGAATTAAATTATGAACAAACATTAACTTTTTTCACAATATTCACATTTTTGATGTATGATTGTATATATACAGCCAGAGAGGGAGAGAGGGATGTTTGACAATGTGATCATGTTTTGAGGAGAAGACACACTTTTACTGTACATTACAAACACACCCACGATGATGTCACAGATGCTGTTAGCATAATATTGTAAACCAGGTCCGGTTGTGTAAAAGGTGGGTCAGTTCTGACAGTGATTTTTATAATAGTATTTTTTTATTCAAGGAGTGCATGAAAAGAAAAAAAGTGAGTTCCGATAATTGCATCTGACCCATGTTTGGCCAGCATTCCAAGCAACAAGTGGGCCATTACTACTCAAATGCCACATGTGGCCACCTCATATACAGCATCACACACTTAAACTTATACTAATACACATAAGTACATCTACATACAGCAACACACACACCTACTCAGACTCACTCGTAAACTCATAGGCTCTCTTTCTACCAAAACAGTTAAATAGACCAAGCCTGTGTGATGTATGAAAGGAGCCTCTATGTTAGTCAATAACTACCTGAATTCTTAAGAGAGTAAAGGTTGTGTGTCTGCAAGGTTGCATCAGTGCTGATGAGAGAATTTGCAGATCATTGCTTATTTCTCTTGTTGCCTAAATATCGGCACCTCTTATTTGTACCATTCTCTGTTTATAACACTTGTTTCTTTATATTGCATACTTTATGTTCATTATGCTTCTCTCTTTGACTTTCCTGCATTTGCACAACCACAGACCTGTTACAGGAAGCACTGCATATTTACATAACCTTAAAAAACTGCCAGCTTCTCTCACACAGCCAAGTCACAGAAATACAGCCGAGCACGAGGGATTCATTGAGATTCTCTCTTAATTTTTAGTTGATGTTAAGGATCTACTTCAGACTGGATATAATTGTTTTAAATTGTTTTAAAATTTTATTGATTTTCCAAACTTTCAGTGTAAATACATTCACTGGCCACTACAGTAGGTATCATTTGGGTAGTACATTATTCACCTTGTAGATGTAAAGTCTAAGAGTATAGCTCTTCTGTTACTGCACGGTTTGTGTTGATCATCCTCTAGTCCTTCACTTGAGGATGACACAGGACACTGTTGGATGGATAGTTTGGTTGGTGCACTGTTTTCCCTCCAGCAGTCACACTGAGGTGTTTAAAAAGATCAGCAGCTCTGCTGTGTCTGATCTACTCATACCAGCACAAAACACACTAACACACCACCACCACGTTAGTGTCACTGCAGTGCTGAAAATAATGCACTGCCCAAATACTCTGTGGTGGTCTTGTGGTCCTGAAGAACAGGGTGAAAGGATGCTAACAAAGTATACAAAGATACAGATGGGCTACAGTCTGTAATTGTAGAACTACAAAGTGCACCTATGTGGTCAGTGGAGCTGATGATAAGGACAATGAGTGTATATCTAATGAAGTGGCCAGTGGGTGTATTTACTATTCTGGTCCAAAATATTTGACTTTCAAAACATAATATTATTATTTAGAGCTGCAATGCTCACTATGATTGATTGCATCAGAACCATCAAAAACACTTGGTCTACAATTCAAAATGTGTGATGCAATGAATATTTAATAGCAAAGCATAAAATATAAAAAATGTTGAGGTTACAGTAAGTAAACTAAACAAAAACTAAGCAGCATTGTTTACATTCATTGACCTTCTGTTAGTAAAAGTTGCATTTCCAATCAATTTGATTTCATTTGACCCCAAATATCAAAAATATGTTGAATAAAAAATTACACTTTTAGTTTTCCACAGTAGTAGCATCAAATGGAAGGGTTGGAGGAAGGCAAAAAAATCACACATACCCTGGAACACCCTAGAATATTCCTATATGAAATGATCAGTTAACGTACTGTGTTTATCAAAAGTAAATGCTATTTTTGTGGATGTAAAATAATATCATGAGCAGACTATTTGTAAAAAAAAAATGCACCATAGTCAGATTTGTGTATAGATTTGGCAGATATTTGAAAACAATATTTGAAGAAAAGAAGAGAAATTGAATTATTAGTCAATGTACGGTCTTATTTACACTACCGCTCAAACGTTTCAGATCACACATTAAACTGAACATCTGTGACAACCTGGACTTTTATTTCTGTTTTTGTTTTGATTTGATGATAAAATCCACAAATTCTGCTGCATCAGACACTCAAACGTTATGTTAGAAGAGTGAGGTAGGACGGAGTCATGTCCAGTGATGTCTCGCACACAATGTGTTAAACTTCTGGTGGAGATTAAACAGCTGTAGTAAAGCTTCTAAACTCACCATCAACAACTTGTGACACTGTCTTACCTTTCTACCTTAAAAGACTGAGTATCTGGAGAAGCAGCATTTGTGGACTTTATTATAGTCTAGAAAAATAAATAAATTAATAATAATAATAATAATAATAATAATAATAATAGTAATAATAGGGCCCTTCTGAAATAAAAGTATAGATTGTCATGGAAAATCCTGGGTGATCCCAAACTTTTGAGTGGTAGTGTATATCCCTGAAATGATGTTTATATATTTGCACAGGTCCAGTTTTATGTATTTTTCCCAACATGTTAAATACAGTAAATGGTAATGTTTACTATGTAATTATAATACTTAAACGTCATGTAACAGCACATTTTTAATATTAATATTAAGTCATATTTTCTCTGTAGAGGATGGGTTAACTCTCTTTCTCCTGGTGATGGAGTGAATTATCTTAATGTTTCCCCTGGCAGAGTTATAACATTCTGTGATGTTCTTGTATGCTCTACAGGCCACAGTTACTTCTTCAAAGACTCCCACTATCTGAAAGTAGACGAGAGCTTGAAGATCGTCAAAGTAGGCGAGGTGAAAACAGACTGGCTACGTTGCTGAGCAACAACACAATCTTTAGCCACAGAGTGAACTTTAACCTTGGGTCATCACATTCCAGCATGGTGATCTCTGTAAATGACAACACATCCCCTCCTCTCACCCCACCCCCTCCCTCTTACCCCACCCAAAGATGAGTACACTCTAGCCTTAGCTAGCCTGTGAGGCTTCATCATAGTCACTAGTCTCTGGGTTTCTTCCGTAATGGAAATTGGCTAAACCAGAGAGATAATAAAAACATTTTGTATTGTTATACTGTGTGATATTTACTGTTTATTTTTCAATGGTAAAAGGTTTTTGGCCTCTTTTAAAGGAAATAAAAAAATTGTGTTACCACATTTGCAAAGACATCAGGTATGTCCTCACTGAACACTGATGCAGTGGTTTTCATTGTAATATAGTTATTATTAAACTGGATTTCATTCAAGTAGGACTGCAAAAGTACAATGATGAACAGTTTGAGCAATGTTTTGTCTGCTATTCTGAAAAGTATTATCAAAAAAAAATGCCACAAATAGCCTGTAAGGTGGTCAATGGAAAGGTCAAGTATTCTGAATGTTTTTTTTTAATGTATATCAGATACAAGTTGTGTACTGTTTTACAATTCATAAGAGCACTTTGTACATTGATTATAATTGTGTTCTGCAGCAGCACAGAGACCAAACATATCAGTAGCACATCAGCTGTTTTGTTTGTTTGCTTCTTGTTTCTCGTCAGTCTTTCATTTCTTCTAGAGAGTATTTGATGAGGTGATTCAGGGCACGGGTTGCCTGAGATTGTATAGGGGTTTGTTGCATGATGGACTCATGACAGGAAAGTATGTTGATTAATCGTATGTACTATTATTTTTATCTTTTGAGTTGGCATTATAATTTGTTTTATTCGCTTTGTGCACTTTGTTACTACATGTAATTCTGAAAATAAAAACATTGTCTAGTATCCTTGAGCTGATTATTTGACTTTGAATGATTAAACCAGCCAGTAAAGGATGTAAGAATGGGGGTAATGTGTTCATTTCTTCTGCTTTTAATGAGAATTCTTGGAGTTGCATTTTAAATCAACTAAATCTGTTTCACAGCTTTTTTAGAAGTCCACTTCCAAATAATAATAATAATAAAAAGAATGATGATAATAATAATAATAATAATAATTTTTATTATTATTATTATTATTAACATAATTTAAAAGGGTTCTGTATAGTAAAAAAAAAAAGGTTCTACTATAGTTGCAAGCCAAAGAACCCTGTTTTGGTACTATATGAATATTTTTTGTTAAGAGTGCACACTTTTTTAAAAAGATGGTTCTTTAAGGGTTCTTTATTAAAGAAAATGGTTCTATACAGAACCATGAACACTCAAAGAACCCAGAGTTCTTCGCATGGTGAAAGGATTCTTCAGATTCATGAGGAATGTGTTGTAAATGGTTCTATAAAGAAGTCTAAAAAAGGGTTCTTCTGTTATTACAAGCTTGACATTGTAGCTACAGCAGAACCCTTTTTGGGGCTATATAGAACTACTTTTTTAAAAAGGTTCTGTATAAAATCATCTACAACACATTCCTCCTCAATCTGTATAACCATTTCACCAAACTTGAACTTGAGTACCATTTTCTTTACTAAAGAACCATCATTTTTTAAGAGTTTACATTACACCTTGTGAAAGATGTGTCTTATGAAGGACGTGTGAACAGCGACATCTAGTGGCGGTTTAACATAACAGACCTTATTACGTCATCTACAAGCTTAGAAAAGCTTTATTGAATGTATGCATGTCAGCATTCATGGCAATATACAGAACCTGAAAATAAGAGCTTTAGATTAAATCAGTGGCTTATAACTACGTCTAGTAAGGTTAGATACAGATACACATTTACAGAGAGGTGAAGTGAGAGAGGTGACTGTGTTACTGCAGCTCAGAGGAGGATTAACTTTAGGAAGGGTGGGAGGGGCAGTAAATAACCGTGTCTGACACAGAGCCATAACATCTGAAGAGGGGGGCGGGAGGTAAAAAGTGGCATATGTTGCACAACGGGCCAAGATGCACATCAAGGAAGTTTGTGATCCGCAGCGGTAGGTGAAACGCAGAGGCTCCGTGTGTGATCATGTCTCCCCACAGAGTGTTCGCTCTGCCCCGGCAGCAGTCTCTGCTTCTCCCCGCCATCATCAACCCCTTCGTGCAGGACGCCAAGCTAACCAGAAGTGAGAAAATAAAAGTGAGTACTGAGCGTTTGTGTTTCCTGCTTTGCTACCACACCTTTCCCTGCACATATATCTACGTCATCTGTCTAACATAACGTTAGGTTGAGATTAACAGTGAGGGCGGTGTTGATCTAGTTCATGTCTCCACTGACTGGTCCTAGTTAATCTAATCCGATAAAGCCTCCAGCCATCCTTGTGCACTCCTCATGAGTAGACCTTATATACACACACACACACACATACTGTTTACAAGCCATTTTAGCTGTTAACTGTATATCCACATCGGCCTCCTTAGTGATTGAACGAGTAGCTAACCCCACTGGCACTGTTAGTGCATGCTCAATGCCACTAGTTCTATATGGACTGACCATATACATACTGCATTATGTGAGATAAATTAATCCACCAGTGTGCAATATTCCATGTACATTTAGATGTAAATATTATTCTGAGTTTTTGATAATGTGAATATAGCTTATTATATTTTTTATATCTGTTTTTATAGTATTTACTAAGATTTTATTTTGATAACTCCTTCTATTACTGAGTACTTCACTGTCTGTTTGCTACTATAATTAGTAAAGGATTATCTTCTCTTATCTACCTTTCAGCTTCTTCTGACAGTTCCTTCATGGCTTCACACACCCTCTAATTCCAAATTCAACCATTAAGGATCTGCCAAACTTTGCAAATCCCCTAACACCCACAGGGGTTGGACAATGAAACTGAAACACCTGGTTTTAGACCACAATAATTTATTAGTATGGTGTATGGCGTCCTTTTGCGGCCAATACAGCGTCAATTCGTCTTGGGAATGACATATACAAGTCCTGCACAGTGGTCGGAGGGATTTTAAGCCATTCTTCTTGCAGGATAGTGGCCAGGTCACTACATGATACTGGTGTAGGAAAACGTTTCCTGACTCGCTCCTCCAAAACACCCCAAAGTGGCTCAATAATATTTAGATCTGGTGACGGTGCAGGCCTTGGGAGATGTTCAACTTCACTTTCATGTTCATCAAACCAATCTTTCACCAGTCTTGCTATGGTATGTAACTCATAATGTGTGCATTGCAATATTTTGAGCAAAACTGTGCTCTTACCCTGCTAATTGAACCTTCACACTCTGCTCTTACTGGTGCAATTAATGAAGATAGGCCACCAGACTGGTCCAATTTAGCCATGAAACCTCCCACACTAAAATGACAGGTGTTTCAGTTTCATTGTCCAACCCCTGTATCTCTGCTCATTATAGATGGCTTCTGTAAACCTAATGCTTGTTTGTGTACACAGTGTTTTCTTCTGGGGATCATCCTCGTGCCACTTCGTTCCATCCTCATGGTCCTGGTCCTGATGGTAACATGGCCAGTTGCTGCTTTAATAACATTCAGACGTCCTCTGAAAGGAGAGGTGAAGCCCATGACAGGCTGGAGGAGGTACATACAGGCCTATAATTTCTTATGCATGAAAAATGTCCATAACTACTAGCCTATTTAATCTATAAGAGAGTAAAAGATTGAAGGGTATAGTGGAGGCATGCATCTTCAAAATGGGTAATGCGGAACAGTGAACTACTTATTTTCATGCAAATAATAGCTTATTAAATGTGTTTACAACTTCTGTAGTATTCCATAGCTTTTGTAGGTAGTATTCTAATAAAGCACCGTACATTAATTTGGTATTGGTCATGCACTTGTGTGTGTTTTTATGCAGGTTTTTGTGTCATACAGTGATGGTGTTTCTTGGCCGTATGTATTTCTTTGCGATGGGTTTCCATGTGGTGGTGAAGGGAAGGCAGGCAAGTAGTGCTGAAGCTCCAATCCTTGCTGTGGCTCCTCATTCTTCATTTTTTGATGCTATCGTTTGTGTTGTTTCTGGCCTGCCCTCCACTGTGTCCCGCTCTGAGACTCTGGCTACTCCCATATTTGGTCGTAAGTATCTGATAAGTACCTTTCACTATAGTGCAACACACATAGGAATTTGACCTCAGCCTTTAATCCATCCATGCATTGAACACACACTAGTGAGCACACACACCAGTGCACTTCAGCCATGTCCCCAACAGTTTTCTTTAGTATACTGTAAGTATTTACAGTAAAGAATTACACCTGACACAGTATTCATTCTGTCAATGTTTAGTTTCTACTTAATATTTACATATAACTGTATAATATTCATTAGTCAGTTAATCCTCTGGAGTCTGAGGGGGTTTTCAGACACTATGATGTAGTCTGACATGTCGTGACATCTTACAAATTACACGCATCTATTTTTTTTTATTTATTCAAATGTGTTACACAAACTTTTGTTCAGCACAAATTCAGCAACAACAGTGTCAGAACAGTAATGATGTCATAAATCTATATTTTGATTAAATCTGCTCTAAACTTAAATTTTTCAAAATCCTATTTTCAGATGTGCTGATATATTGTGAAAGAACATTAAACATTTCTAGTCAAGACCTTTGAGCTGTGAATTGAATAAACAGGTGTTTACACACTGTTCATTAAAGTTTTTAGAAATTGTTCGTGGTTTTATTTCTAAAGCTTAAGTAATGTGAGTTGACACTCTTTCACTCAGCCACTAACCCAACATTGAATATTCATGAGATAAGTGTGAACACTCAATGTCTTTCTTTAGGTGAGTTTTTTTTTTGTGGGGATTTTAACACATTCCACAGCCGCTAATCCACCAGTGAAATGTCCGGAATTACCATGTCATTATCAGTGACTTGTTCTGAATAACACAGCAGTCTCTGCTTATTTAAGCTTCTCTCAAAAAATATCTAAAAATGTATTTTGATTCACCCTATATATATTTGAAAAGTAGACCCTTTGAGGTTTCTGGGGTATGTTTTCCGGGGTAATTTTGTTTCTAGGACAAAATCTCTGGGTTATATAAGTGTATTTGGGGAATTTTTGTAAATTTCCCACCGGTGGGAACGAGCCGACTTCAGAGGGTTAAAATAACAATCCGTTACTATTTAATTAAAATAACAACATGGCATAAAGTTTATTATTGCAATGTCAATTTTCAAGGAAAATTATCTTGTCTTGTATTTTATCAAAAAAAATTTTTGTAATTGATCTTTAGCTCAAACAAAAGCTTTCAAAAGGCAAAATTGTGTGCTTCAGGGTTTCTGCGGTGTCTGCAGCCAGTGCTTGTCTCACGCCAAGATCCAGACTCACGCAAAAACACCATCCTGGAGATCAACAACCGGGCCAAATCTGGTGGACGCTGGCCACAGGTCAGTTTAAATTACATTCCATGCTCATATTTCATTTCACAGTAAGGGTGTAACATTGCACTGTAACAATTATATCACAATGCAGAATCTATGACATTGTGTATCATGACCATGTGACAATGCATCAGGTTGGAGAGTACATGACTGAAATACCCTTGAGCAAGGCACCTAACCCCCTAACTGCACAGTAAATCTGCCAGTGTTAAATCAACACTATTAGAGTTAAATTAACACTGAGAGTGTTACATTTGGACACCATCAGTGTTAATTTAACTCTAATAGTGTTGATTTAACACTGGCAGATTTACTGTGTGCTCCCCAGGTGCCAGTGAATAAGGGCTGCCCACCGCTTCGGGCACAAATTCTCACACTAGTGTTCACTAGTGTGTGTGTGTGCGTTTCACTGCACGAATGGGTTAAATGCGGATGTTAAATTCCGTTGTGTGAAAAATCACATTGGCAAATTGGTGAATCTTAGGGTGTTTTCACACCTACATTGTTTGGTCCGGACTTTCAGACTTTTCAGTTTGGTCTGCACCAAAATAGCAGGTGTGAAAGTGGCCACGAACCACGGTACGGACCAAAGGAGCAAAATTTGGTCCAACCAAAAGAGGTGGTCTCGGTCCAGACCTACTGAACCATGGTCCGGTTCGCATGCAGTGTGAAAACACTTTTCTATAAGGTTCGGACTTTCGGACCAAATACAGGAAGTTGATGCAGGTGTTCAACAACATTCAACAACAATAACGGAAGAAGAAAAATAAGCTGAACAGCAGCAAAAATGAACCGTGGTAACAGATGGAGCGAGGAGATATGTTTAATATAATTTTGGTCTTATGAACATGTGAAAAGTCAGCTTAAAAACTCACAAAAATACTGAAACGTGTAGCTGATTTTCTGACAGGATGAGAGAGAAAGGAGATGACGGAGCAGCCTAAAGAAACTGTGGCATCAATATATAAAAGTATTAAAATGCGTCAGACGCACGTCCTACTACAAACCAATCAGTGTTGAGTGTAGGAAGATGCACACCACATAAGTGAAGAAGACAGCATGTGGGCGTGTCATAATAAAAGTCTGGTGCGCTTGCAAAAATGCAGTGTGAAAACAAACCTAACCGGACCAAATATATACAAAGTAACAAACACACAAACCTTGGTTTGGACCATGGTCTGGACTATCAGGTGTGAAAGCACCCTTAATCTTAACAACTAACTGTTAAACTGCCTAAAGCAGTTAAGGTTTCTGGGGTATGTATAGTTTTGTTTATACAATAAAATCTCTCATAGTTATAGAAGTATTTTGGCAGAATTTTTGTTGTATTCCACCAGCAGTTACACCAACTCCAGAGAGGTAAGTTCTTTGCAAGCAGTATAGTTTATTACACAAAAGGAAATGTCCAAAAAGGATGTGACAAGAGTCCAAACTTTCTCTGGGACTTTACAGATTTTACAACATACATCATCATCATACATCAATGTCATCCATCATACTGGGCATTTATAGGGTGTTGTCATATTTTATTGGATATTAGAAAACAAAGAAACTCATTTTCTGTAAAGCAGTTTTGTGACACTAGTTCTGAGAAGTTATATAAATACATTTTGATTTGATTGGATTTTTGTTGGTTTTACAAGGTGCCCATTAGTGTGATTGTATTTACATATTTGATAACAGGTACCCTGTGACTTTCTAATACCAAGAAAGGTTAAGGTTGTGCCAACCTTCAAGGTGTATACTATCTGTTTGTGAGATACAGTTTCCTAAGATAAGTGTGAGGCGTTAAGATCTGGTTGGTACTGAAACAACAGTCAAAAATTAGATGAGGGCCTGGGGCTGATTAGCCCACAAAATCACCCATGAACATCAGCGAAAGACCAGGAAAGTAACAGATGTCCAGAATATACCATGTAGAGTACTTTGGGTTCATTAAATCATGTGATATATAAGAAACAAAGTTGAAAGTTTCCATAATTATGTGCTTAAACATGACTAAATAAGCCAATAATCAATGTCTAAGTTACATAAATATGTGGATATGATGAAATGCATGTGAGTAAAATATTAAATCAAAAATCACATAAAAAAAAAAAAGTCACATAAACGTCCTACCACCATTCTGTCATTCTGACACAGCTTAAAGGAATTACATTATGTAATTGAGTCCACACTGTCAGTTTCACAACCTGTCTGAAAATGGGAATTTCAGAGTTGAGTCGGCATGTTTCAAAAGCAGGAAATTACTTAGGAGACTTTTACTTCCTATGTGATATGAAAGAGGGCCTGAACGTTTTGTACTTCTTCCCACCAGAGGAGCCTCCTAGGATACATTCAAAGTGCATTCCCTTCTAAATATGCTACGTATTGGGTTTGTTTGTCCAGCATATCCCACAAATGCTTGATTGTACATAGATCTGAAGAATTTGGACTCTGAATCAACAACTCTTTGGCATGTTCCTCAAACCATTCCTGAACATTTTTTTTGCAGTGTGGCTATGTGCATTATCTTCCTGAAAGAAAATGTCTTTTTTTTCTTATTCATCCATCATATTTGATGATGACCATGGTACATCTTGTTTTTGTTACATTTTAGGGTGAGGGAACCTATTTTTGAGCATACCAATCTGAGCCCCGAATGATCTGTGGCACATTGAACAGATCAGGGAGGATGTAGAGCAGGGAGATACCGTCAAACATCTTTCATTGACAGATTTGTACTGTTGCCTATTTAACATAACACAGGAAATTCTCCTGTTCAAAACTAAGCGTGGTCAAAACTAGCGTGTACATCTTCATTTGAGCCAATAACCAGACCACAGTCATCAGCAAATAAAAGTTGTTAAACAGTGACTTCCTCCAGTTTGGTTTTGGTTTGCAACCTCTATGGATTAAATAGCCCTCCATCGTATCAACAAAGAGATGGGTCTTCAGTCTGCGTTTGAAAACTGTAAGAGACTCTGTGGCAGCCAGTGGCAGTTCGTTCCACAACCTTTGTGTTAAGACAGAGAAGAGTCTTGATGCTAGTCTTCCACATGTATTGAAGGATGGCGGGTCAAGCCAAGCCGTACTAGAAGTTCAAAGGGTTCAAGGTGCGACTTGAGACTTGACCATTACCATTAGGTAGGTAGAAGCAGGTCCATTTCTTGCTTTGTAGGCGAGCATCAGGGTTTTGAATCTGGGTTTTGAAGCAGATTTGTTTGTTTGTTTACAGGTATTGATTTTCCCTGAAGGAACATGCACAAACAGGTCCTGTCTCATTACTTTCAAACAAGGTAAGGAAACAGTCTTCTTACTACTTTTGGGTATCTGTTTGTTTCTGTAGCACATTTCATTGTTGTTAATGACCTTTATAATGGCATTCATCAGAGAAGGTTTCTCTTAAACATGCTGACAGTTTGTCATTTCCAACATGTGGCAGTATAGGTATGTTGACTTCCCTTTGCAACACAACACATGATATTCTTTTACAAAGGAAAGAACCAGTAAAGCTATTTGCCTGCAATGCAAATGCACTGAAAGAGAAAGGGTACCATGAATAGGTCTTTCAAGCCATAAATTGTTTGTTTTTTTGCTTACAGAACCAGACAGAATGCTGTTTACAGAGTGTAATCAGGAAGATGAGTTCAAGAGAGATTTCATATCATGATAGATGCCCTTCATACTAGCCACTTCCTTCTTGGGCAACAGTGTTTTGAAAGAGTGGTTGAAAGTGTTCATAAATCATATTTTAGATCAGTTCAGTGCTGTAGACATGACGTTTAGTTCAGGATGCATTGTCAATATATATTGAATTTCTTTAGTCTCAGGCCTCACTGTATCGGCCACACACAACTGGTTCAGTAATCAGTAATTATTGACTGACTGAATGAGACCATGCGGCATAGTGGGATAAATAGGATGCAATAATCTAGGGCACCGTGTGATCAATGGAGTCTACTGACTGACATTCAGAGCCTCAGACAATGTTAACTGATATACAACCACTGGCCTGAGGTGACGAGGGGGTTAACTATTGTGTGCTTTGTCTCATTGTATTTGCAGTGTTGAGTTCATTGAGTGTATGTTTCAAAACAAGTGTCAAAGAATGGTAGAGAAAGATAAACCTTGTCTTTTTCTCTCTGCAGGTGCCTTTGTGCCAGGAGTTCCAGTTCAGCCAGTTCTTTTGAGGTACCCCAATAAGCTGGTGAGTGGCAAATAACTATTTTAAATGACAAGGAAAACCTCTTTAAAGAACCTCCACAGACGTAAAGCATCTATACCAGTCATACAAACCGGATTCCAAAAAAGTTGGGACACTAAACAAATTGTGAATAAAAACTGAATGCAATGATGTGGAGATGCCAACATCTACAAACTGGATTCCAAAAAAGTTGGGACACTAAACAAATTGTGAATAAAAACTGAATGCAATGATGTGGAGATGGCAAATGTCAATAT
>BRDA01005999.1:12896-31328 GCA_036984385.1 Crenuchus spilurus | reverse complement strand
AAGCTGTAATTGGACCTCCGCTCTGATAGGCGGCGCTGCTGCGCTTCGTCTGGAGCTTCAGTGAGAGACCTTCGCCTCTTACCTCAGTCTGAGCTCTAAGGCAGTACTCCGGCGCGCAGAGGTGGACTTATTACCAGTGTGTACAGTCCAGCGGGTCAGAACCGAGAGGCTCAGGGCTGTTGAGAGGTTCGGTAGTGCTGGGTATGACCCGCCACAGCTCAGCTGTAGGTTCTGTCACACTCACACTGGGATACAATGTAACAAACCCAGAGCAGAGCTAGTCAGTGCACGTGCTCGCTTCACTCAGTCCACCTGCTAATCACCTGTCCAGGTAGCTCACCTATCATCAGTGCTCAGGTTAGTGTTTCTGTTCAGACTGCTAGTGTAGTCATAACGTAATCACGTTCAGCGTCATAATGCAGCTAGTCTGTCTCTTATGTTTATGTAATGAAGAGATGGTCTGTTTATGTTCTTATAGTCTGTTCTCTCTCTCTCTCTCTCTCTCTCTCTCTCTCTCTCTCTCTCTCTCTCTCTCTCTCTCTCTCTCTCTCTCTCTCTCTCTCTCTCTCTCTCTGTAAATGTTGTGCAGTGTTATAGTAGCAGACGTTTCACATTTACATATGTTAGTTAACATTACACATCTATTAACACATTTACATAGACATATAAGACTGTTTACACTTTTATACTGAATGTTATGAGCTAGTTCACTGTACACAGATTCCGTGAGTGTAAATATAACAGTAGTGTCAGCAGCATTATGTATTACAGTGTATCTACAGTAGACTACAGGACTCTGTATTGTGATATGATGAGTATGTATTACAGCAGAATCATTAGCCTGCAGTCCTAGTTGTTTGTAATTCCTGCTCGTTTGTGTTTGCTGAACTAGATCCAGAGGACAGCAGCAGCTCTGAGTGGTGGTTGGTGCTAATGTGATCCAGGCGTGTGTGTGTGTGTGAGTGAGAGTGGAGTGGAGTGTGTGTTGGGGATGGGGAGGGAGTGGTGGCTGCATGTGGCATTGCTGTGCATTCCCCTGCTGGCAGTCTATCTCCACATCCCTCAGCCTCAGCTGTCCTCAGCTCTGCACACCTGGCGCTCCTCAGGACACCTGTTCAACTTCAGGGGGAACAACATCTTCTACAGAGGTGAGCTCATCTCACAGCCGACCCAGATCATTAATACTTAGTCTTTGTCGTAGGCCTTGTCAGTCCAGGTCCTCCTAATGACGGCATTATATATTGTTGTTATTATATTTGCTCCAAAATGTAAATAAGAAATATATTTCTAAACAGTTTGGTTTGAAGGGCTTTTCCTGTGTTTCTGTAATCTGACAGACTCGTTTGGTGCTGTGGGGAGCTCTGATGTGGTGGTGCTCCTTCATGGTTTTCCCACCTCAAGCTATGACTGGCACAAGGTAAGTCAGCTTTTCAGACTGATCTGTGTGATGAGGTCTGAGCACTGCCACTGTAATAACATCTGGCCTCTCTGAGAACATCCAAATGAACCCAAAGACTGACCGTAAAGGTGTACAGACTGTAGTCCATCTGTTTCTCTGTATACTTTGTTGTTCGCCAATAGTCAGGACCAAGGGCGTAACTTTGGGTCCAACATTGGGGGGGGGGGGGGGTTGAGCTGTCTGCCTATTTATTTATTTATTTATTTATTTATTTATTTATTTATTTATTTATTAAATCATTTACTTTTCTAAAAGGATTCAGGAAATTTTGGGTTAACTGTATTAGAAATACATTCTAATGCTTTTACTATGTATTTATTTAACTTTCTTTGTATTTACTCTGCACTTTAAACTAACGGAGCTAGCTAAAATACCTGAACGGGTATTCATAGTGTGTCTGATACACAGCGGCATAGTTATTCAGTCATCAGCTAACAATACATATACATTTACCTCATTTTGATTTTTCCACTTTTTACAAGGCGGTGTTGTCGACCAGCAATGAAAAAATGTTTTTTGTCCACTTTTTTGTGCTCTTTTCGTTTTTCCTTACTACACCCACTCCCCCATCAGCTGCTTGCACTAGCAAGCAAACGGTCAGGGTTGCCAGGTCCAGCAGAAATATCCAGTTCAAAGTCAGTCTAAAACCCGCCCTTCAGAAGCTTAAACTGGCCCAAAATATATCTGTCACACGTTTGAAGCAAATGGCAAAACAACTATGAGTGTACGACTTAGAATTTTGTTTATATTTTTTATCAGTCATTCATAATATGGTAAGATTAGTGTTTATTAATTCTATTATAATAGTTTTATATCCCAGTCAAGAACATTTAATAGTAACATAATTAGCAAAAAAAAAAGGATCTCTCTCTCTCTCTCTCTCTCTGTCTCTCTCTCTCCCCCCTTTTCAGGCCTTTTCTCTCCCCTTCCTTATGTCATGTTCTCCTCGTTTCTATTGTTGCATTTATTCTTCCAACACCTACTTTTCTTGTTGTTTTTTGGCGGCCGCGGTAATTTTTAAAAGTAGCCCAAAAAAACGCAGCCTGCCACGCTTGAATTTTCACCCGCGGCTGGATTTTCAAACAAGCCCAAATTGGCGTTAAAACCACGAACCTGGCAACCCTGCAAACGGTGAGCGCTGCTGCTTGGTGGAGCCAGGCCGGTTGAATGATACCAAGTCTTTGTGGGGAAAGGGGGGGTTACATTACCAAATGATAAAACATGCTAGTATTTTACCCAAAATTGATCATGAATAAAGAAAATTAACAAGTAATTCATGAAAGATGTTTTTGTAAATTGAAATTGTGACTTTATTGGGGGGGGGGTTATAGTGATTGGATCAGATTACATAACCCCCCTATCCCCCCCGCACATTACGCGCATGGTCAGGACCCCCCACAGAGCTGGTGGATTGTTCTCAGTGACACTGATGTGATGGTGGTGTGTTAGAGCTGCTGGAGATGTTTAAACACTGTGTGCACTCACTGTCCTCTATTATACACACCTACCTTGTTGGTCCTGCTTGTAGATGTAAAGTCAGAGACAGCAGCTCTAGTCCTCCATTGGGACTCTGATCCACTCTAACACACCACCACCATGTCAGGGTCACTGAGAATGATCCACCTGCTCTGTGGGGGGTCCTGACTATTGAAGAACAACAAAGTATACAGAGACACTACAGCCTGTAAGTGTAGAACTACAAAGCAGTGGAAATGGACAAAAGGTGGTTTTAATGTTATGGCTGTTCAGTGTTAAGGTCTATAATGAAAAACTATCTGTTGTTTTTGTTGTTTTTTAGATTTGGGAGCCTCTGAATCAGCGGTTTAACAGAGTAATTGCGCTTGACTTCCTTGGCTTTGGCTTCTCTGATAAACCTGTAAGATTATTAATGTTATATACAGTAATAATGACTATTAATTACTTCATAACTATGTATTATTATAGTTAATATCAATGATGTACTGCATCATAACAAATCACATTCTTCTTAAGTAGTTGGTAATGTTGTATTGCTGTTTCAGAGACCTCACCGGTACTCCATCTTTGAGCAGGCCAGTGTAGTGGAGGCCTTGATCTCCCATCTAGGCCTGACGGACCAGAAGGTCAACATCCTGTCACATGATTATGGAGACACTGTAGCTCTAGAGCTACTCTACAGGTAAGCTGCTCCGTGACATTTCTAAGTGTGCATATTGTATAAAACTCCCTGCAGGGGACAGTTTGAAGTCTCCAGGGTTGCCTGGTCCTGAATAATTCTCCAGAGCAATTGCTGCCAGAAATGTACCCTACACAAGGTGACATTAGCCCAAAGCGCCCAATCACAGATGTTTTACTGAGTCACTCATTGGATATCCATGAGAGAGGTGCGAACACAGGTGAGAGCTCTTTGTTCAGGTGAGCGCTCTTTGTTTATAGAGACCAAGTGGGCATTTTCACACATTTCTGGGCTGCTAATCCTCTGTTGTCATGTCTGGAATTACCATGTTGTTATTATATGAATGGTAGACCGCGTGAATATGAAAAAAAAGCGCTGCACTATGACTTGCACTGAAAAATCTGCCTCTGGTTATTTAAACTCCTCTCACAAGAGTCTAAAAATATTTTTCAATTCAAGCTACATATATTTGAAAAGTAGACCCTTTAAGGTTTTCGGGGGTAGGATTAGTTTTGTTTCTAGGATAAAATCTCACAGTGTTTTATAAGTGTTTTTGCAGAACTCAGATTTCAAAATGTAAGACTTTTAGTGTGTAAAAAGTGTTGTGCCAGTTTAATGTTGAAAAATGCTGGACAAAACCAAGTTTTTGATGCATAAGAAAAATAGTAATAATGAATAAAATGAGAATTAAAAGAAACAAGCTAAATAACCGCTGACAAAGTCATATCTCAGACCAGTCAGGAGCAAAGTGTCAGGAGTTCCATCAGCAGATCATTTGGGAGAGTTGTCTCTTCATATCTTCAGGCATCCAGTTGAGTCCAACTCTTACTAGCCAATCACGTAGGGTTTCTAAGTCCAAAATCTCACACCTTCTGAAATGTGAGTTCAACAATGGGCTCCCCAGCAGAACCAGTTTGATCTGCCCAGATAAAGCTCTCCATTTGATTACAATCTCAAACAAGCAATAATTGATGTTACAACAGTCTTCAAAAGGTTATCATAACAAGAACAGCCCTTAACTGGTCATAAAAACGGTTTAACTATTTAAAAGAAGACAGTGCTCAACTTACTCAACAGAAAGTCATAAAACTATACAACGGACAGAAAAACCGGGCTTTACACTACACTATTACACTGTTTTAGCCAAACCCAGGACAGGGTGCCAATGTATTGCTAGACACACACTAACATATACATTATTATTATGAATAATAATAATAAATATTGTAACGTAAGATGATGATGGAGAAGAAAATACCTACATGATTGTCATTAAAAAACTTTTTTTTTTAAACCTTTGTCCTATCACTATATATATATATATATATATATATATATATTAGTCTTATTAATAAATCTCCCTAAGACTTCTCCAACCCTATGTATTCCTTTTCTACTGTGTTAAGAGCTTCTCAGCTACTATGGTCCGTTTTTAAAAGTAGACCCAAAACCTGCACCCTGCCACAGTGTTTTCAAAATAACTCAATTGGTGGGAAAACCGTGGACCTGGCAACTCTGAATGTCCCCAAAATGTTATGAGTTACATTTGACTGTATGCAGTGCTTGTCCATGTGATGTTTGTGACTCTTATTTAGATTGTTTACCACACAGGAGTGACAACAACCGAACCGGACATCTGGCCATAAACAGCCTCTGCCTTTCAAATGGAGGTTTGTTCTTATCTGCTGTTCATAAAAAGCTCTGAACTCGCACAGTCACGACAGAACTCACACAGTCATACAACAACAAAATAGTATAGTGAGGAAGTAAATCATTTCATTTAAAAAGTAAATTTGTTTATATTTATTACTCATGAAGTGACACATTTCAGCTTTTTTTAGTTTTAATGTTGATCACTGTGGCTCATGTGTTGGCCAATCAGTCACAGTAATATGAGGGTCAGTAGTAGTTGGCACTGTGGGCAGCTGCTGGGCATCTCCATAAAGCTGGTCAGCAGATGGAAGCATGAAGTGCTCTAAAATCTCCTGGTAGGTGTTGACTTTGGACTAAACACAGTGGACCAACAGCAGCAGCTCAAACCATCACAGACTGCAGAAACTGCACACTGGACTTCAGACAGCTTGGATTGTGTGTCTCAGACTCTAGGAGCTGATTTAGTAATGAAATGTAAAGAAAAGAGGATGTTGGAGCAGTTCTGGTTCTGCTTAGTCCAGGTAAGACACTTCTGATGTTGTCTCTGGTTCAGGAGTGTTGATATTAGGAATGTGGCAGCTGTAGCTCTGAGAAATACAAAGTATTTATACTGTTTATAGTCATTTACTCACCATCACATATAATACTGTATTTATGATGTTCAGGAGCTATAAGTCAACATTAAAACAAAAAGCTTAAAATGAGTCACTTTATGTGTAATGAATATAAAATAGATTGTGTAGAGGTTACTATGATACCTTTGCCCAACATTTATTTAAAAGATGATTCAGCAGCAAGAAGCTGATGGAATTGCAAAAATGGTCAGTTTGTTTGAAATAAGAATTTATACACTTATTGAGTGTTTTGTATAGAAAGTTAGTGACTGTATGTCTGCTTAGATTTGTTGGTGTTTCTGCAGAAATAGCTGCTGTCCTGTATTGTTGTCTTTAATGTACCTGATGCCAGCAGGTCATTACAGTCACTCAGTACTGAGTTTTGTTTTTTTTGTTTGTTTGTTTAAAGGTATATTTCCAGAGACCTATTACCCACGATTCCTTCAAAAGGTAAGTTCAGGTGATAAGTTCTGTTTATAAAATGGTGTATAATCTATATATAATATATAAAATATATCAGTGGATTAAGGCATTGCCACTATAGTCCGAGGATCACGAGTTTGAATCCCGATCCTGCTGCTTGCCATCAACAGCCCTGCTCTCTCCTCAGGTGGGCAAGATGGTGCAATCTCCCTAGCACTATAAACAATAACAACTGACTCTGGCGTCTGTCGGGTGATTCATCAAAAGTGGGTATCTGCGCTTTCCTCCGAGCGCGCTAGCTGCCCGATGCCGATGTATCGCCAGCAGTTCAGGAAAAAAGGGCTTGGCATCACTGGTATCAGAGGAGGTCTGTGCTCGTCTGCCCCCTCTGCACTTGAGTCAGGGACATTGCAAGTGATAGGGAGGGTTGATAAAAGGGGCGTGGTTAATTGGCTACTAAAATACATTGGGGGGGAAAATCAGGTAAAATTATTTAGAGAACATAAAAATAAAAAAAGAATAAAATAAAAGTGTGTTTTCTTAAAATAAAAATTTAAACTTTCATTTTATTGGTGTTTTTAGGTTCTTAAGGACTCCGGCTTCATTTCTCCTCTACTTACCCGTCTTATAAACTTCCATGTCTTTTCTAGAGGGTAAGTGTAAAGACAGTAGTGCACTTGAGTTTATACTATATACACATATGTATACACTATACAGTGAGGAAAATAAGTATTTGAACACCCTGCGAATTTGCAAGTTCTCCCACTTAGAAATGATCCAACATTGTTGGAAACAGTGGTACCAGCTCTCTTCAGGTCATTGACCAGCTCCTCTCGTGTAGTTCTGGGCTAATTCCTCACCTTTCTTAGGATCATTGATGCACCACGAGGTGAGATCATGCATGGAGCCCCAGTCAGAGGGAGACTGACAGTCATGTTTAGCTTCTTCCATTTTCTAATAATTGCTCCAAACGTTGATCTTTTTCACCAAGCTGCTTTGCAATTGCCCCGTAGCCCTTTCCAGCCTTTAGTAGGTTTACAATCTTGTCTCTGGTGTCTTTGGACAGCTTTTTGGTCTTAGCCATGTTAGTAGTTGGGAGTCTTACTGATTGTGTGGGGTGGGCAGGTGTCTTTATGCAGCTATTGACCTCAAATAGGTGCTTCTAATTTAGAATAATAAGTGGAGTGGAGGTGGACTTTTTAGAGGTGGACTAACAGGTCTTTGAGGGCCAGAATGTTTGCTGATTGGCAGGTGTTCAAATACTTATTTGCAGCAGTAACACACAAATAAATTATTTAAAAAATCATACATTGTGATTTCCGGATTTTTTCTTTTAGATTATGTCTCTCACAGTGGACATGCACCTAAGATGAAAATTTCAGACCCCTCCATGATTTCTAAGTGGGAGAACTTGCAAATTTGCAGGGTGTTCAAATACTTATTTTCCTCCATGTATGTTCAAAAGTTTGTGGACACCTTCTAATGAATGCCTTCAGCTGACACAGATGCACACACAACTGGTCTATTCCCTGTAGAGTACTGCCAATAGATTAGGACTAAACATGAATCTGTTGACACTGTGTCATGTTCAGAGTTGCCAGGTTTGAGGTTTTCCTGCAGAATTGCGGTATTTATTTTAACGCACTCGTAGGTAAAAGGTGCTGGGGTGTTGCTTTAAAATGTACCTAAAATAGTAGTGTTTGAGATGCCTTAGTTAGACTTTCTAATATTAGAAGACCCTAGTGGAGGGATCTGGAAATAGAGAGTAAAATAATACTTAATAGTAATAAAAAGCATTTATAACCTCAAACATCTGTGATTAGACTTTAGATTTTGGGTTAGTTTTAAGTTTGTGTAGGGCGACCTTCTGTTAGACAGTAGGCTGGAGAATTTTTGGGACCTGGCAACCTGGATCTCCACTGCGGTGCCGTTTCAGGTGCTCCTTCTGGATCCGCACTTCCGTCAATCTGGATTTGGCGTATTGTTCATTGTCGTGTTGTCGCATGAAAGACTCTTTGAAGTCCGATTTGGGCGGCCAGAACATTCAGACCGAGATGGATCTGAACAAATCTGATTTGTAATCACAATCCAGATAGTCTGAAAATCCGATTTGGGCATTCTGAACACAGCCTGAGTTAAATATAAATGTGATGAAGTATTTCTGTCTGGCAGAATTGGAGATGTTTTTGGTCCATACACCCAGCCGACTGAAGCCGAGTTCTGGGACATGTGGACTGGCATTCGCTTTAATGATGGAAACTTGGTAATGGACAGGTAAGATATCTGCTCTGCACACACACACACACACTACTGGATATATTTAAGAATGTGGAGAACCACCACAGAGCAGGTATTATGTGGGTGGTGGATCATTCTCAGTGACACTGATGTGGTGGTGGTGGTGTTAGAGCTGCTGGAGATGTGAGAAATTGTGTCCACTCACTGTATTCTATTAGACACACCTACCTTGTTGGTCCAGCTTGTAGATGCAAAGTCTGAGACAGCAGCTCAGCACAGTTTGAGGTGGTCCTCTAGTCCTGACACTGTTGGCTGGTTGCTGCACTCCAGCAGTGAGAGTTGCCAGGTTTAAAAGGAATACATTGTCTAATTTATAGTGTGTAATGGGGTCATTAAATGAAGAGCTTAAACAGTAAAAGCAGTAAACAGCTGAGGTTGAACATCTGATTGAGATGTCTTGGGTAGACTTCCTAATATAAAGATTATTGGAATGATATAGATATATAAAAAATATAGAATACCTGAGCAGAGAGGAAGGGGATGAACATTTTTTTTGTGTTTTGACTTGTATATGGGGCTTTATGTCAGACATGAGGCTGGAGATTTTTTTGGAACCTGGCAACCCTGCATTGAGGTGAAACATCAGCAGCTCTCTTATATGATCTACTCATACCAGCACAGCACTACCACCACCACATCAGTGTCACTACATGTATAACATTTATATATGGAAACAAACAAATGAACAAAATGAAACATTTGGCCAAATACTGAACACGGTTTCTCATTTACATAAATGATTATAAAATCAACTATTTCCCAAAATAAGTCTTGATGTAGACATCAATAGATTTAATAACATGAGTTCAATTGATTATATTTGTATATAAAACAGACAATAATATATACATATGTATAAAGATGTATGTTACATAATTAATATTTAATAAAATAATGAAAGTCTAAAATGAGTGATGTAAGTCACATGGATGTTTTGTGTGTTTAATGTGAGTGTCATTGGCTACAGACACTGAAATACTTCACATTTCTTCTGCTAATTGTGAGACGATCCCTAACACTGCAATCACTAGAGCACAAACACAAAGCTAAGCGGCTGCATTCTGGCTTCATCATAACAAGTGTAGTTTAGTAAAGGGTGTGCTTTACTGCAGTAAACGTACACTCTGGGTCACATCTACAGCCGAGAACTAGAAAAAGGCCACAGTGTTATTAAGAATATCAGTGTTTAGTATAAATTATTCAGTCTTTTTACTTATTTTTAGACCAATAAGTAAAATGTTTTGCCATTTTCGGTTGCCAAATATTCAGTGCATCACTAATATATAATATAAATAATGTATATAATGGGTATTAGGGTACAGTATATCAATACATGAATGTTGTAACCAGAACGTTCTGGTTAATATAAGAGTTAATATTACAGCTGATTGTTTGTATTCTAATACAATCACAGTATGTAAAGGTTAATAAGTTGAGCTCTCTGTCTGTCGTTTTCTGTCTCAGTGTTCTGCAGTATATTAACCAAAGAGAGAAACACAGAGACAGATGGGTGGGAGCACTGACCTCTACTTTAACCCCCCGTGAGTACATCTGTGCATAGAACACATGGAGTTATTGTTGGATTCAGTTGCCTCCTTTGCCCACGTGCCCCTCTGACCAGTGTAGTAACAGGCTAATATTTGAAGTAATGCCATTTTCTGCGTAAAATAAATAAACTGACTGGAGGCTGAGTGAGTGGTAAAGGTCTGGTTGTGGCCAAGAGGTTTAATCCTCTGAAAATCCTTCGAGGAGCTGATTGGCATCATCTGCGCTCCAGATGTCGACAGTGCAATCGGGGTCTTCTGCACTACATATTTCTGTGCTGTATGTTAAACATTTTATAAAAGTAAAATATTGTGAAAAGCACATTTTTGTTAATTTAATTCTAAACGGTATACTGTTTATATATTTTATAGTCCTTTGTTGCTCAGTGATCCAAAGTCCTATTTCCATATAAAAGTCAGTTTTGCATTTGCAATACAAGCTGTCCAATGTGCAGTTTCTGCAGACTGTGATGGTTTGAGGTGCTGCTGTGATTTAGCAAATGAACAAAAATGAATTGCATATACTAATGTTCTCATGTATATCAGGATGTCATATCAGAACATTATTTCATAACATTATGGGCTGAGAGACACCACAGATGCTACCTGACAAGATTTACTGCAAGTGTAAAGAAGTGAGCACACCAGTCAGTTGTATCGGAGTGTAAAACCATCATCATGGACAAAGGATGTGATTTGACTGATGTCATAATAGGGTACCGTGTGAAGCAAGGAGGAGGCAGCATCTCAGAAACCACTAACTTTGTGTAATGTTCTAGAGTTGCTGTAGTGAAGATGTACTGAGAATGGACTGCATTGAGTGCCTAACATTGTTTAATCCAAGTAGCCACACAAACAAATCTGGACCCCTGGTCAATCAGCTGATGGCACATTTCAAACAGCTAAATGGATCATTACCAAGTTATGAATATTCTCAAAAACTATCCTGAAGAGAGAAAGTTTAAGACTAGCACTTAATTTTGGCTACATATCAGTTCTGGACCAAGTGCAGCCCAATTAAAGCACATATAGGTCATTAACAGCAATTGAGAGTGTAATTCTGGCCTAGTTGTAGTAGTCATGTTTGATTTGTCATGATTTTTGGGTCACACAAGGCCCAAATACAAGCTACCATGTGAATGTTTTGAGCTCCTTTTCTATTTTGGGCCAAAACCCGGCCCAACTGTATCATCCCTGAGTTCTGTTTTAATTCACCTGAGGCTGTATTCTAGGTCTTGGATTAAGACAAAGTCATCGCTGTTACTTCACCACCAGATAGCGGGTTATCACTTGTTTTCAGAGCTGTTTTTGTATCCAAATTTCAAACATGAATGCCCTTCACAAAAGGAACAGATGTCAGGAACAGAACTCTTATTATTACTAATAATGAATTATTTTACTTGTTTTAGTGCATATGATCTATGGACCACTAGATCCGGTTAACCCGCACCCACAGTTTATCCATCTGTATCAGTAAGTAGTGTGAGAGGCTATGCATGTTTAATTATTTCATATTTACATCTGATGTCCTGCTACTTTATTATGAAGCACCTTTCTTTTTCTTTTTCAATGTTTGCAGAAAGCTGGTTCAGAGGTCGACTGTATCGGTCTTGGATGAGCACATCAGTCATTACCCACAGCTTGAGGACCCCACAGGCTTTACGAATGCTTACCTCAACTTCATCAACTCTTTTTGAGATGCTATGAACTGGCTTTCTGAGGTCAATGACCAGAGAAATCACAGCCAGGGACACATTGATGGTGACCAGCGGATGAATGCTACGAATGGGAGGAATCTGGCCTTGATTTGGATTGACATCAATTTGATACCGACATTGGGGTGTCGCTGTCAGACTATAGTCTCTGGATACTTTGTTGTTCTTCAATGATCATTCTTTGCACTGCAGTGACTCTGTGATGGTGGTGTGTGAGCTGCTGGAGATTTTAAACAGTGTCCACACCTACATTGTAGATGGAAAGACCATAGCTGCACAGTTTGTGTTGTGTCTCAGGACGGTTGGTCCACCACATTGGTGTCGCTGCAGTGCTGAGAATCACCCACCTTCTCTGTGGGGGTCCTGCTCATTAACTCCTCAGAGAAACAGATGGACTACAGTCTGTAAGTGCACACATGTTCAGTGGAGCTAAAATGGACAATGAGTGGAGATGCAAGCTGTGTGGACCTAACGTAGTGGCCAGTGAGTGTGTACTCGTTGCATGTCTTTGGCTACTGGTTAATGTGGCAGCAGTTTAAGTGTTTCATTTAGAGATCCATCTGCTTCTCGTCAATAAGATCTATGCACATCTCAGTACGTTATGAGGAAGATGTATACTTTGGACATTCTTAGATGTTGTTCTTCCACTATATCTGATAGCATCCCTTCACAGTCCTGATCAGGAAGTCCAGAGTTTGTGCAGTATGTCACAAACTGATCTAGCCCAACTGAGGCAGTCTGGAGAAACCTACTAAGCTTTTTTACGTATTGGATGGTTAATCATCTCCATCATCACTCTGAATTTAATGTTCCCAGTATAACTCATCAGGTGTCTAGCAGTTAAATGCAGTGGAACAACAAAACAAGTGTATTATGTACATGTAAGCTATGCAAGTGTACAGCGTGAGGTACTTTGGAGCTACAAACCTCCATTATTGGCTTGTTAAACTGGGTGCTGTGTGTTCACATCTCTCTCTGGCTTGGAGTATTTTTTTAACCAGGGCTTGCCATCACCTGCTTAAAGACAACTTTTGTCATAATAAAATGATTTTTTATGACAGTTTTAATTTCTAAAGAAACGTGTTGATGCACTTTTTCCTCCACACTGATGTTTATTGAATGCAAAAGTTTTTATGGATATAATAATGTAGACTAGGACAGCACAGTGGAATCAAAGACAGCCACAGACCATCATGTGAGTGAAAACAGTAAAGGAGCGGCTGCATGAAATTAGATGCTCATTTCCATTATTTATCTCCCCCCCCCCCACTGGAGTTGAAAGAACAAAAGTGAAAGTAATACAAACGTTACATATATTAATTGTTACAGCCGAGGCAACAACATGGACCCGGTTTGATTGGCATGTGACCTGATCCAGGGTTTTCATCGTCCTCTCAACCGACAGCCGCAAGGATGACGTCCACAACATTTTCATCTGTACTTCGCACGGTCACCTGCATGGTGACCCCATCAGCCAAGGCGAGACGAGCACGGGCCAATACGTCATAACCTCCTCTGAACACACCTGCAGAAAGAAAGGAATAACAGTTCTGTTATGTATGCATTAGTGCATCTTAAATACTGAGGGGAAAAAAGGTGCTCGTCTGTATACAGGTGTTATTACATAAATCAACATGTATGTTTTATACTTACTGTATATTAGCATAATCCCTCTGAACAACAATATGTTCTTATTTACTGTTGTATACTCTAACTTGCTTAACACTCTGGAGTCTGAGGGTGTTTCAGACACTGATGTAGTCTGACATGCCCTGACTTAATCGTCTAAAGTGTTACACAGGCTTTAGTTCAGCACAAACTCAGCAACAACAGTGTCAAAACAGCAAGTGTGTCATAAATCTATATTCTGATTAAATATGCTCTAAACTTAGACTTTCCAAAATCCTGTTTTCAGATGTGCTGATATATTGTGAAAAAAAACAACATTTCTAGCCAAGACTTTTGAGCTCAGAACTGAATAAACAGAGGTGCTGGCTACAAACTGCTCATTACAGGTTTCTAGACATTATACAGTGGTAACCCTACTTACGAGTTTAATCCATGCAGGAGCCGAGCTCGTTAGCTGGTTGGCTCGTTAGCTGGATGCATTTTCCCCATAAGAATCCATGTCAGCCGGCCAATATACAGTATACTTTAATATGCTAAATCATGTGTTTATATGGGTTTTTTTTTTTTTAAATAAATGAGACGACGACGCTCGTGTAGGCTGGCCACTAAGGAGAGGAAGACCGACGGTGCTCGTGTAGGCTGGCGGCTAAGGAGGACGAGTGTACATGTATGGCATGGTTACACTTATCATATGAAAAGTAAAATGTATCTAACTTGTTCACTACCTTTTGCTACTTTAGCATCGCTTTCACTTGCACTTTCACTGGACATCGGTCAAAGGTATTGACTAACCTCTTGTTCTACGGTAGCATCTAAGGGATGCTACGACCGCCGCGCCCCTAGCGGATGGCATACTTGAACAAATTTACGCTACTCGTTACTTGGAACTAAAATATTCAGAGATCTTGACTCGTTACCTGGAATACTCGTTAGTGGGGATGCTCGTAAGTAGGGTTACCACTGTATGTGTTTTTTTTTCTAAAGCACTAATGCGACACTGTTTTCCTCAGCCACTAACTCTACAATTAATATTTATGAGATGAGCGTAAGCAGAGAGGTCTATGTTGAATTCCACAGGCCGCTGGAACCTACCAATGGAATGTCTAGAATTACCATATCATTTGAATGACAGAGCGCATCATTTTGGCGGGAAAACATGCGCAGCTGCCTGACTCATTCTCACAGACGTGTCTCTGCTTATTAAAGCTCCTTTCACAGATAGCTAAAAATATATTTTGATTCAGACTACAGAAATTTGAAAAGTAGACCCTTTAAGATTTCTGGGGTATGTTTAATTTTGTTTCTAGGATAAAATCTCAGTTATACAAGTGTTTTTGCAAGGTGTTTTATACAACGTCTGTGGACTCCAAAGGGTTAAATGTACATTTACATTTATATTTCCTGCTCATTTCTCTCATCTGTACAGTGATCAACATTAAAACAAAGCAAGGCTTGAAACGTGTGACTATGTGTAATGAATAGAAAATAGTTTACCTTTTCTTGAATTACATAATGAACACCGTTGAACTTTCATATGTGAATGTAAGAATAGTTTAGGAAAACTTAAGAAAAGAAAGATCAATGTTATGTAATGAATTGTATGCTCACCAGCAAGGAAGAGGACGTGCGAGTTCTTGTTTTCAGGAACCTTATCCGAGCGTTCACATGGCTGCATTCCCAAGAAGGTGATGATGTTGTTAACAGCCTCTGTGATATTGCAGACATGAAAGTGAAGAAGAAAATATATGCTTTATTCTAATATCTAGTCATTGAAGATCTGTCAGCTCTGTGCATTCAGGAACTGCAATACATACACCGACCAGCCACAACACTAAAACATCGGTCAAACATGGTCCTGGGTCCTGAATAGGTTCAACCTCATGTTGCTCAAACCGCTCTGACCTGCTGAGACATGGACTCCTGAAGGTGTCCTGAGGTAACCACCAAGGTGTTAGCAGAAGAGATGGAGCCACAGCATCCAACAGATGCCCAGATTATCCTACTGAAACAGCCAATGCCATTAGTTAATATCACTCTGCAACAATGTTTAGGAAGGTGGTACATGTCAAAGCAACATTCACATGAATGACATGACAGAACATTGCCCAGAGTATCACAATGCCTTGCCTTCTTTCCATAAGAAATCCTGGTGCCATCTCTTGCCTGGGTATTGCTTTGTGGTTCATTTCTAATGTACTTTCAAAGGTAGACAGATTTCAGCATGGGCACTTTGATCACTACATAACCTCATATGCAGCGAACTGTGATGCACTGTGTTCTGACCATAGACTATATGAAAACCAGACACGACAGCAGTAGAAAAGTGAGGTTTACAACCTCTCAGAAGCCCTCTAGTGGCTGGTTGCAGTACAATTTTAACCCCACCCACAACCGTTTTATTGAATGGGAGCTACAACAACCTTCCTCATTCAGTCAGTAGTGCTGCCTTACTTCCACAAGTTGTACCCACTAATTAACCCCTCAGTATTTTCTTTATGATAAATGTTTTATAGAAGTTACTTGGGCATATTTAAAGGGGTGTGGTGATGAGGTGATAGACAGCTTTGTTGAGTTGATTGACAGCTAATTCTGACCATCGTAGTCCCTGTAGCAGCTAATGTTAGAGACACAGGTCGGCTTATTTTACATTCTGTGACTGTTGAGATTTAATGAGCGACATTTTTGAAGAGATGCCTCGTTCAGCGGTAAGTTGTACTAACAGACACTTAAAAGAGGCATCACCCCAACAGAGGGGGGCGGAGTTTGGGCGGTAGAACTTCCTCACCTTCTGAATTTACTGTGCATGCTCTGATCACAATTTGCATCCGATGCACAAGCAAAAGCTATACGGTGGTGTCAACTTCTAAACATCACAATGGGAGTACCTGGATTGTCCAGTTCTCCTAACCACTACATACAAAGAGATGTTTGGTCCAAGCTGGCCCTTGTCACAGTTGCTCATATTAGGCACTAAGTGAGCAGTCAGTTCTCTATGAAAAATGCATCTCTCACTCTTTGTTATTCACCTCACCTGTTGATGGTTTTAATGTTGTGGCTGATCAGTGTATGTATACACAAAATGCTAAAGCTAAAATGGTCTGCGAGAAATTTACCCTCAAGGGTCCTGACAGATGCCAGAGCAAACGTCTCCTCCTTCTCAAACTCGTCTCCAACCTCTTCCCACGCTGCACCGAAATTTGGCTTTAGAACCTTCTGTATGTGGTCTGCGACCGTCACCTCCAGATCCTCCAACTAAGAGAAGAAAAAGAAAGAAAAGCTCTGATGATGATTTGATGCACTGGTTGTTGGATTTGAGATCAGTCCTGAATTTGGGAGTCTGTTAGGCGCACGTTTAGTTTAAAGGACTGATTCCTTGTCGTTTTGAAGTTTTAATCACGTGTTTTTATTTCTCTGTTTAAATGTTAAACTTTGGGAGGGTGGGAGACGTACAGTCTAAGTGTGAGGATGATTCCTTCTGGCTTGTAGAAGTAAAGAAACTCCCATTTTATTTTTATTTTGTCTTTCTGCTTTTAAACTTTGTTTTCCCTCTATTTTTAATCTGTTATTTTCTCTTCTAATTACATTTATTTATTTATTTTAGCTAAATAAATACATTTCCCCTGCCTGTATAATAGCTTTGCATTTGGGTCCAATAATAAGATTTTAACCCAATCCCTAAGTCCCCCCCCCAAATGAAGTAGCAGCTAATCAACCCACTCATTGACTAGGACTCTCCCAAGCTCTAACACATCAACTAACAGACACCTGAGCCAGCAAGCATTCATTAATTCATTAGTGATGGGGAGAGAGCAGCATCTATCCACCCAGAAAACAATTTTCCTCTCTTAGGTCTCGTGATAAGCAGCATGACCGGAATTTGAAATCGAGATCCTCTGATGAGTGTCAGCGCCGTAGTCCTCTGAGCCACTCGGAACCAATAAGAAATTCTTAGTGGACGTGTACATACCACATACTCATCATCATAACCATCGTCGTCAGGCTCGCCCGTGTTTGGATCGCAGTCCCGCACGAGATATTTCATTGTACAGCTGAACGTGCAGGAGACTGAGAGGAAAGTACAAATTGGAAGGAATTCAGTATATTGAGTTACAAGCTTAAACAGTTCATTAATATTAGTACACAAAATCTAACATTAATTATGCACTACAAATATACACAATACTGAAATAAACAGCCTAGTCAAGATGACTTCATTCAATATGTATAACCTGCTGTGGGGTCATCATCAGGAAGTCGGACAAGTGTGTAGCAGGAGCCTGGCTGACTGTAGGGCAGGCTAGGTGCAGGGACATGGTGCACCACTTCATAAGCTTCTGATGGCTCCATCTGCACCAGGACACGCTGTAGCAGCTGGTCATTCAGCGTGTTGGTGCAGTCAAATTGGAACACCATGTGCGCAGCAAACGTGTGTTTGATGCAACGCACCACATACTCAGTCTCAGCCTCCGTCAACTGGACCGGCTCAGACGACTTGAAAAGAGGCCCGAGAGTCTGGAACTCAGGGATGGCAGCAAGTTGTTCTGAGACATAAAAAGAGAGCAAGCATGAGACAGAAGAGTAGCCTATAATGCATTGCTTTTCTTGGCTAATGATGTTAATCAGTATGTTCACACCATGAACACTTCCTCCTGTCCTGTGCGCCGATACGTTATACAACGCTTCCTCCTGTCCTGTGCGCCGATACGTTATACAACGCTTCCTCCTGTCCTGTGCGCCGATACGTTATATACAACAACACTTACTCCTGTACTGCGCGCCGATACGTTATATACAACAACACTTCCTCCTGTACTGTGCGCCGATACATTATACAACACTTCCTCCTGTACAGTCATGGCCAAAAGTTTTGACAATGACACAAACATCAATGTCCACAAAGTCTACTGCTTCAGTTTTTATAATGGCAATTTGCATATACTCC